>JAHNEJ010000789.1:0-226649 GCA_022559845.1 Amorphophallus konjac
CGAACGAAAAGGCAGAGGGTGACAGAAAAGCTGTAAGCTCTGTACTTGAGAACTTCGCAGCGAATGAGCATGGAAAGGGAACGAAACCAATGATTCTGGAGGCCGGGCTTATTAAACCGGCACGATGTATATATGTTCACCACTGCGGCTCGCTGTATGTGTAGCCATATATATAGGTCAGTGGCTGCCTGGCCATGTCTCCCGTGGACATGGACGGCATAGGAAGAAGCTGCCTCCGCCGCAAGTTAGAAAGAAGAAAACCCAGACGGACATGAGAGCTCCCAGAGCGACGTTGCCGGAATAAACGCGCGGCCGGGAGCAGCCCGGAAAGGGGAGGTCGACGTACCGTCTTTGAAGGCAAAGGAGACGTGGGCAGCGGCGCACATCATCAAGCACACGGCGGCGTAGGCCAACATTCTATCTTTGTCGGTCATGTCTCTTCTTCAGTAACACTGATCCGAGCACTGAAGACTAGACACACACACACACACACACACAGAGAGGGTGGGTGTACGTGGAGAGATCCGGCTAGAGAGAGAGAGGGAGATGGGACGATAAGCTGTGATGGATTTGGAACCCCGGGGGGTTCATCTTATAGTGTACTTTCCCTAGGAAATGTCCTGGGATTTGGTTATAATATCGGAGAGATGCCACTGCCGCCGCCGTTGCGGCGGATGTTTCTTCCCTATGATATATATATATTACACAATCTCCTCTCAACTGAGCTGCATGGTCCAAAAAACACAAACAAACAAATAAAAAAATAAAAACTCAAGACTCAGAACTTTTAATTGCCGACGAAGTAGTACGTAGGCTGATGGCATTCTCAAAACTCCGGTCATGGCCCTGTTAGCGGACCCCGCGTTGCTCGGAACCGACAAGGCGATCTCTCCAGAGAAGTGGACACGTCAGCTAAATCCGTACAGGGATCCTCGAGAATCCACGAGTTATATTGCCGGGCAGATGGTGTACCTTCCTTCCTGTAAAATAAAAATAAAAATAAAAATAAAAAAATCTGAAACACTGAAACTTTGTCGCTGTCCCCGCATGATCCAGCTCCCCATTCCACTTACTATTATTGAGGCGGTGAGAAGCGAGGTGGCCGTACGTGATCTTCCTTCTTGGGGCTGGCCATCTCTCACGTGGGTTTGTTAATCCAAAAATACGGTATATATATATATATATATATATATATATATATCTCTCTTGACCTCCCAAGAACGTGTACTAATATAATCCTGCTGTCGGCTGGCCGGAAAAGATCGATCACATGCATGGAAAAGTATATATCACAGAATAACAAAAAGGTATTGATGAGAGAGCTAGTAGCCCAGGTTGATGAGGCGGGGGACAGATATAGAGCCCGGCCTGCAGGAACCCAGTAATAATAATAAGACAAAGATTCCGTGTATGCATGCGAAGCCGCCACCTGCATGCCTAGCTAGCTTTACATAGCTAATTAATTATAATTGCCTCCCCAAATTAATTAATTAATGGGGCATAGTTAATTAGATAGGCACATGGGTGATTAATTAGATGAACCTAGCTAGCTTGAATTAAGTTTTGCATTGCCTAATGAATTGCATACACTTGGCATGTAACAAACCGGCCGGGCTTCGTCACCTCCATGCTAGCAATGCGAGTGGCTGGTTAATTGACGAGTGGGAGGACACGCGAATTATTGAACAGGCTAGCAGCAGCGGAAAAGCTTCCTTAATTCGCATGATCAGTGTCGTTGTAGTGTTAACGTACCCGTCGCGCGAGGCTAATTAGTAAGGGCTAATTCAGGAATTGATACCGCGCGCGCAGATATCAAGCAACCCCCCAGGAAGTCCTTCTCCAACCTCCTCTCTCTCTCTTTTTTTTCTTTTTTCTTTTTTTTGGTGTCGGGGTTATTATATACAAAAGCTGTCATGTATACATGCAATGACACGATCAGTGCCCCTCGCGAAGGGACGGGCTGCATTCAAATTGACCGCGTCAAACCAACGCAAATTATCCGTGGGCCCTTGGGCCTCCCCTGGGCCGTTCAAGATGGCGACGCCGGAGGCGGGCAACGTGTGGGTGGGCCGCCAGGCCCATAACGCGGCCAGCCGGATCAGCTTCTCTCTCTCTCTCTGCACGTCTGTGTTATCTATCTGGATGTTGAGTTCGTAGGGAGGGGGGGTATTGTGTGTGTGTGGCAGACAGATGAGCTCGCCCATGTGGGTGTCCGCACTGGCGCGAGAGGGTGGGCCGGGATTTGCGGTTGTGGACCAAATTCACGCATGTAAATGGTGCCCGGCGATCTCTATTTTGGCCATACGTGCCGACTCGGGACAAGAAAGGCCCCCGATCATAACTCGTGGTTGTGATGGGGTTCGCCGACTGGTAGCAACCGTCTGATCTGATCCGACAGGTGAGATGGACGGCCGCAAGCACTGCATCCACCTGAGAGAGAGAGAGAGAGAGATGGGTGGATGTCCCAATCGGGAAGCACGATCATGTGGATGCCGTCACATCCCATGCACCGCTGGGCTATGGCTCATGTGGTACCGCGCGGATGGGGGTTTGGAGGGACGCACCGGGTTCGAACCCGGCCGGGTGACGAGGGTTTTTGTTCTGAACAGTGTCTGCCACGGCGGTAGAGGCAACAAACCCTAATGGGTGTGGCCCATCGAATGGCCCATCGATCCCAGGGGGTTACGTACGCTCTTAGATCGGTTCGTTGTCAATACGGTTGCTGTGGTACCCATTAATCATCTGCTGATGCTGATGAATGAGTTTTTTCTTAAATAGTTTGGCCACACCTTGTTACCTGTTTCTGGTCAAGAAAACAATATTTTCATTAACCCATCAATTTCAGATATTTGAGCCTTGGAGTAGATGAAGTGACTGACGAATGTTGGGATAAAAAGATACTATTATAAGGCTGTTGAGAAATAGGACGTACGACGAAAGAATACTTTCTACCTTATCATGCATGGATGCATCCATGCATGCATGCATAGGTTTACTGGCCTGGAGTTGACAATTGATGCAGGGTCCAAATCCTACGGGATTACCAGTACGAGAGATGCGCATGTAATAAAAATATAAATATTATATATATATAGAGAGAGAGAGAGAGAGAGAGAGAGGTCAAGGTAGAAGCAATATTATTAACGCAGGTTCCATTTTCCCGTCCAGGTCGATCGGGTGATGGGATTAATGGGGATGGTGAGGAGAGTGATTGATGGTGTCTGTCACGGAGAGGCGCACGCACGCACGCACCGCATGTCTAATGAATGAGAGACAGCGGCCCATCTTATTAACCCGATCGAGTTGTCAAAATTAAGTGGTATCCATCCATCCATCCAGGATGCGTCGACACCAGAGGGCCAAATGTGGACTCCAAAGCGACACCCTAACCAACGACGACGACGACGACGACGACGCAATCCATATCCGTATATATATAGATATATTGATAGATATATATCGCGTCGATGACGTGGAGTGGAACATGGCCATGTGGCATTAATGAGACACACATGCAAGATCAAGGGCGGTCAGGTCATCACACCCGCACGGGGATGCGCATGCAGATGTTAGCATGTGATAATGGCTGGTGGTGAGGTGGTGACACGGAACCAAAAGTAATGAGTAATTAGGTTGGGAGTAGTGTAGATGAGCATGTGCAGTGTTAATTGTGATGGTCGTTCGCGGGGGGATACGTACGTACTGTGCCCACTCTATAATAACCCCTAATTTAACAGGTGCGGTTGCCAACTAAAAGTTAATTAGTCCAAATATATATATATATATATATATCCTAAGCGCTTTGGCTTTTACGGCCCCCCAGATTCAGTTACATTGCTCCATCAAACAGAGCAATTAAGTTTCAAGTGCCAATCACATGCAGTGGTGTGGGCTCCATCACTTGAAGGCCATGATTCAGCTGTAGCCAGCTCTGATATATATATATATTTTATATATATATATATATATATATATATATATATATATATATATATATATATAAGTTTAGGTGAGTATATATGATTGCACGAATAACATCAACCAAAATTGTTACCTAAACAGAGGATCAACCTAAATCAACTAACTAAAACCACTAAGAGGTGGCCGCCCCCGGCGCCTCTGAGAGGCGCTACCAACTATGCACGTTATACCTGTGCGGAAGAAGGGCACCTTACTAACTGATCACCACCATTGGGGTCACCATACATCGGGGCATTGCCCTCACCAATAGAGGTGTTCATATTTCGGTTTAAATCGTACTAAATCGAATCGAATCAAATTTCGGTTCGATTTGATTCGATTTGAACTTAAATTCGATTCGATTTAGTTTCATGATGTATGAAATCGAATTAAATCGAATAAATTAAATTTATTATTTATATTTATTAATATTATACATCATAAATATATTAAAATATTTAAAAACATGATTACATAGACGCATAAACATATAAAATATAATTTTTTATTTTTATTATATATAATTTATTAAATTCATATATATTATAATAAGATATAAAAAATTTAGTTTGAATCGAATTAAACCGAACCAAACCGAATTTATTTGATTTAGTTCAATTTAATTTGAAGATTAATTTAATTTGATTTGATTTAAAAAAAATTCTCAAACAGAACCATAAACACTCTTACTCACCAACCAACGGGGAGACATTGATTTAACCTTAGACCTCTCCCTTACCTCTCCCCAAGGGAGAGAGGTATTGTCCATCAGACTACTAACCTCTCTCTCTCTCTCTCTCTCTCTACTTACTCCTTGAGTCATACATAGACCCCGAAACATAATATTAGCTCTTCTACCCTGGAAATTTAAACGACACTTATATTCATAACTATTGTGAGAAATCTTCTATGAATATTCTCCGACACCATTAATAGAAATAAGAATTACAAATTTATCATTTCAAATGTTAAATATGAAAAGGTCCTCTTTCTCTTAATTATCCTTCTTTTCTCTTCTCTCCCTTTCGAAAGTGTAAGTGACATCTCATAATCAAACTAATTAAGCACTAATTTCATTTTAATTAAGTTAGTATATTGGCGACGAGGTTACTCAGATTAGTTAATACATGGTATATTTCGGAGGTGTAGTGACGAACATCGAGAATTCAAAGGACAGAAACATAGATTTCAAGGGTATGTGGGTAAAAGAGAAACATGTACTCTAGCAGTCTAGCTAGTATATAACATCAGGATTTGTCATCTCGATTGACCCGTCTATCCCGGTCACGATCTGAGATAGATCGGGTCGATCCCATCTCGTTCTATTTTGGTCTATCTCGTAAAATATTAAAATAAAAATCTCTTTATATATATAATATATATAAAATGATATAAAAAATAAAAAGACTATATATATAATATATAATAAAATATTAAAATAATGAAACGTCTCCGTCACGACTCATGACTCGGGTGTCCTGTCCATCGCCTGGGTCGAGTCAGGAGAGTTGAGACGATCTGGACCGAGACGTCAAACCATGTGTCAGTTGTCTACTTATTACTATAATTGGTCAGTTGCCTCCCAGTGACACATGATCTCAATTACACCGGCCGACACATTAATTACCTTGTACCTCATTAGTCAAGTCATCAGTAGTTGATACGGATACTGGAATGTGGTCATCTTAATTATCAATGTCCTAGTTGACAAAAAAGTTAATTAATTAAAAATAAGGGGAGAGATTAATTGGCCATTAGAACGGAATGTGTGTAACCCATATATTATATTTTTTTTCTCTTCTATGAATTAAAGGGATCGATCGAAGACCCCAAGTTGAAACAACCAGGTTATCGATCTTATATATCTTCTGACAAAAACCAAGTTAAGTTACTATTTTCTTAAGACCCAATTTGATAACCGGGTAAGATAATCTATTTGATGCCCTCTCCATTATAATGTTTATTAACCGATTTATTTAATACCCAAGTTTGACAAGTATATGAACAAGAGAATGTTATACGAAGGATCGGCATGTTTTAGTCGAATATCTCGTTCGACTCGTTTGGGTTGAATGAGTTATTCAAAGGTCCACTTATCTTACTTATCATATTCAATAAATAAAGCGGCCCTAAAAGAATTATGAGCCTGCAAATGTTGCTTCTATTCTTCTAAAGGGCATATGTCTAATTAATGTATCAGAGTGTCTCAAACTTAATCATATTTGTTTAATATATCAAATCTTGTAAAATTGCCGGTGATATATGTTTAATATATCTTACGCTTTTATGGGGCTTTTACAGGGAGCCTTGTGCTAATCGTGCAATGAAACATATAAAACATAGAAGGTGAGGAGTGATCTTTAAAATTACATCTCTTATCATTTTATACTATTAATATTAATTTTTGAGGGTCGAGAATAGTGTAATCTAGATTTCAAAGCCTTTCTTCTACGTGTTAAAGAAAATAAAATGTATGAAAACCGCACCTTATATATCATTTAATAGTATTAACACTAATTCTATCACCTTCAAAGTAAAAAAAAAACCACTTTCAAATATAGTACTAACGCCAATTCTATAGGTTAAAAAAAAACAAAACCTAAGAGAAGATTTCACGAGATGCCGATTCTAGTTGATAGCTGACTCATATGTAGTGTTTATTTAATGTAATTTTTCTTCTTTTTTAGATTGTCATTGTTTGCTAGTGGTGGTTTAGTGTACTTTTTTTATTTTTAAAATATATGTTACAATGTTCTTTTATGCTTTTCTTTTATGCTTTTAAGTTGATACTTCAGATATATTAAATTTTATGCTTCTAAGTTATTACTTAAAATATATTAATTTTTTATGAATATATGATATTGACGTGAACGATTCTAATTTAACGGGTCGCGAGTCAAACTAGGGTTTGTCGTCCCGTCCGAACCGACCGTCCCGATCACGGCCCGAGACGATACGGGTTGATACCGTTGCGTACGTACCGAGATGAAAAAATAGACTATATATATATATTATATGTAAAATAACATGAAAAGTCTTGTAACTCAATTGATTAGACGGTCGTCATGTTTCTTATAACATGACTCGGGTTTGAATCGATTCTCAATAATTTTGATGATTTTTACAACTAAAAATACTAAAAAGAAACAAAAAACTATGTAACCCACACATTTCGAATCGATGACCTCCCGGTTGAAAACCGGCCCTCTAACCAACTCACCGCCCTCTAATCAACTCACCTACAACATTCGTTTGTTAAAAAATAGCACATAATATATGAGAGTGTCTCGGTTATGTCCCACAGACCGATGACCGATCGTCCCGTACCGTACCAATTTGTCAAATCTTGAGTCAAACAACGGACTTAATTTTAAAACACTGCAAATCCTGAGTCAAATAACGGACTTAATTTTAAAACACGGCATTAATAGTAAGTGCTCCTGAGCTGCGTGCCCAAAGGGAAGAGGACGTGGATAGTTCAGAATGAATGGCCCAATAGTGACCCATGATGAGACAACATATCCTTTGCTATATATCAAAACTCTCTCTCTCTCTCTCTCTCTCTCTCTCTCTCTCTCTCTCTCTTCGATCCATCCATTAGGATCTATTTTATTGATAGATCAATCTTTTGCAGGGTCATGAATCCGTTCAATTCCAAGGAGAGATCATCAAAGTGGTCAGGTTGTGGGTCATGCATGTTTGATCTTCAATTTTTTTATTTTTTTTTGGGCACTTTGCGACCGATTTTTCCCAAAATATTTCTTTTCCTTTTTTATCCGGTACTCCTGAAATTGAACAACATGAAAATGGGGGCAAAAATTGAAGGACTGAACGTAAGCGTCACTAAATTTACGGACACAAGATACATCATCGTCATCATCATCAAATATTTATTTGGGGATCAACTACACGGATGCATATATGGACCATATATATACATACATTTATATGTATATATATTGTCATTTGATTCGGCCAAAATTATATTTATATTTAAACTTTTAAAATAGGAATATCTTTATTCCCTCTCCAGCTAGCACCACCACCACCACCAGTACTGGTACTCCTCTTCCTCCTCTGCTCTGCTGCAACTGCAAGCGCATCCTGATCAAGGGGCAGCGAGTGATGCGTGTCGTTGCGAGGATCACCTTCGATCGTCAAGTTCTCGATCTTGGCAACCAGGGAATCCGCTTTGATCGTCATATTAATTTCTGTACGTATTAGAAACATCACCCCCAACATTGAAAAATACATAACGATCAGTACTTAAATTCAGACAGAGACTACGTACGTACAGCTGGTGAAGACACTCTTTTCACTCTCCAAATTAACCATATATCGATCGTTTTAATTAATTAATTAATTAATCTCAGGCTCCATACATACTATATATATGTGCATGCATGCATATACAGTATTAGAAAGTAAAAACAGAATATATGCATGCATGCATGCATTCTCAAGTGGCGATTAGCTTGCGAACGATGAGAATTAAATGGAGATCATATATATATATATCATCATCAACCCACCCCCAACGGATCAAAATCACCCCACCGGGACAAGAGTGTTTATGCGTGCACATGGAACCGATCGAAAGCTTAAATTCTTAAAATTAATTAAATAAAAAAGAATTAAATTACATTTTATTAAGTTGCAATCTTTCTTTCTTTCTTGACTTAATACCCGTTTTATTCTGCAGGCGGTGATGCTGCAGGTAGAGATGAATACGGTTTGATTTAATTTGAATAGAATTTTTCTTAAATCAAATCGAACCCAATTAATATTTCAACTCGAATCAAATCAAACCAAACTACTTCGAAATTAAATCAAATCAAACGGTCCGGTTTGATTCGGTTTGAATTATATTTATCTCCTCTTTTAGAAATTAGATTGGATTCAAACAAAAGTAAAGAAAGATAAGGTAGAAAAATTTCTACCAAATAAAATAAATATTAAAAATATAACATAAAAAGTTATAACTTAACAAACTCTATAATATTTTCACATAAAAAATTAAGAACTTAAATTACAATAAAATAGAAGGTGATTTAAAAACTATTTCATAGAGTCAGAAACTCCAGTAGAATGGGCGGAGATTAGATTTTTTAAATTAAGATTTATAATTATATATACATGTATATTAACTTGACAAAAGTATGTTTAAATTCGAATTATTCGATTCGATTCGATTTCTTAAAATTTAAAATTTAAGTAAATCAAATAAAAAATTTTAATACGATTCAGTTTGAACTTACGTCGAAATTTTTTAAATTTAAATTTAAACTAAATCGAATCAAATCTATCACTTCGATCTAATTTTTAGATTAAATTCAAATAATGATCACCCCTAACTGTGTGGGATAATGATCATCCCTAGCTGTGTGTGTGTGGGTGGGAGAGGGGGATATGTTTACGTGTCTCTCTGTGTGTGTGTGTGTGGGGGGGGGGGGGGGGGGGGGGGGGGAGAGGGGGATGTGTTTACGTGTCTCTCTCTCTCTGAGTGTGTGTGGGGGAGGGGGGGGGAATGGAGGAGGGTGATATATATATATATATTTGAGATGAGGACGATGGCGGATCGAGTGGAGTCACGTACGTGGGGAGGAGAAGAGCCAGAGGATGAGGGCGCAGGCGATGAGGACGAGGGGGATGAGGTGGATGGCGGCCTCGACGGACCTCCCCCGGGCCGCTGCCTCCTTCTTGGAGAAGTCCGACTGGGGGTCGTACTTGGGGAGCAGCAAGTGGTGGCCGTGGTGGTGGCTCGGCTCCAGCAGACCTGATCCCCCGTGGCCCGGCGACCCCCCTTTCCCACCGGCCGACGCCGGCGTCGACCCCACCGCTGCTGCCACCATGCCCACGTGGAACTCGTCCGACGCCCGTGTCGTGCTCCCGGACCTGTGCATGATCTCTTCGAATCAATTAAGCTCCCACCCCCCAGCAGCGGCAGAGAGCACGCACAGAGAGAGCAACCAGCAACCCACAGAAGCACAGCAGTAGAGAGCGAGAGAGAGAGAGAGAGATGTTGGGCGGGGGGGAGGGGGGCTTCGGGGGAGAGGAGGTGGCAGGGCGAAAGATCAGCTGCCTCCCCCGCGAGCTTTTGTACCGGCGGGGAGCTTCTCTTCTCTTCTCTCTCCTGTTGTGGTGGAGTTTGGTAGGGAGGGCCCACAGATGCGATGCGATGCGATGCGACACTGGCCATTCCCATTTGATCGCTGGACAGGATGGGCCCCCCACCAGTCTGGTGAATGTCCACACCTCCTCCACCCCGCCTAATTCAACTCTCAAAATGTCGTGGATTATTGGAGTGGGGCGCCGGAAAAAGCCAAAAGAGAGAAAAAGAAAAGTTAGGCCGAAGACCAAGACTGAGGTGTGGGTTGCTGCGTTTGTCGCGTCGAGCCGGCAGGCAGCCAGATTTTAGGTGGTGGCAGCACACCGGGGGCGGACCGGCGTGGGTGGGTTGGGCCTCCTTGGGACCCCTCTGTCATCATGCCAAAATTGTACTCGATTGAGCGGGCAAAAGAAGCCCATGAGAGAGGGTGGGGGGTAACTAATAAGTAATAATAAAAAGGTCATCTGCTTTCACTAACAAGGAGATCGTTTCTTCGGAGTTCATCTGTCATCAACCCCAATCCATGGAGACGGCAATCGGAACTCGGAAGTGAGAGCTGCGGGGTAAAATGGTCGAGTTTTGCCCATCCATATCTTAAAAAAAAGAGAGAGAGAAACAAAAATAAGTTTATATTGAGACTGTTAATAGATCGGGTCTGAATCGAGTTTAGTACGACCCGACTCAGGTATGACTTATCAATATTAAGATCCGAGTTTAGCCCGGGCCAAACCTATGTTGAGCCGAGTCGGATCAGACCCGACATTATGTAAAAAATACAAAACTCGACTGAGACTCGATCCGATCAATAAATTTAATACTATAAAACTTATAATCTCATAAAATTAATTAAAATTTTGATATTAATTACATAATTTATGTGAAAAGAAAGTTTTAAAAATTTTAATTAAGTAAAATAATATAATTTTAATTAAATAATTTTTAAAATTTGAACTAAAAATATAAAAAAAGAACAGATCGAATCGACCCGCATATCGAACTCAAAACTAGAACCTGACCCGCGAATCTAATCGAGTCTAACTTTTAGATCCAACTAAAAACTCACGGAGTCAAAAAAAACTTTACAATCCGACCTAAAATCGAGCTAGACCCACGAATCTATCGAATAGACCAGATCTATTGACAGCCCTCATTTATACTTGCCAGTGTTGATATTGCATTTTGTTGCTTGCCGTCAGACTTGGATTGACCTGACCTTTTTTCAGGGGCCTGACCTCAAAAGCTGAGCTGGGTCTAACAACCGCAAGAGCGGACCGAACCCCGCGGAGCTGGAGGCTGCCTTGAGCTTTCATCTCATTTGAAAAAAGGTTTGACGAGGCAGTGGTAGTAAGCATGCTGTTAAAACTCTTTCATCTCATTTGAATTTTTTTTTAATTTGTATCATTAAAGCCTGTCACTGGTGAGGCCCACCCCCACAAGGAGTTGGGCTGAGCCCATTCAGTACCATGGGCGACGAGTAACCCTCCCATCCCTAACCTTTCTCCCTCTTTCGTCTCTTCGTGACAGGAACCAGGGATTTTATTAAAAAAAATCATCGTCATCATGCATCTGATCTCAAAAACAGCTCCCTCAGGGACTCTCCAAGAAGAAAATGTCCTTCCCAATCGTTATTTGACTCCCTATTCCCACGTCTTTTCTTTTAATGCAGCATGGAGTACGCAAGCAACAGAATCAATCCACTGCGTCGATCCCACGGCTTCCAAATTAAGTGACCCTCCTCTAATTCTCATCCTCCAGGCCGGACGGCTGAAGCGAGTATTTAAAAAACTGAATCAATAACCACACGGTGTCAGATCCCATTAGGCAACTAACCATGATTATCGGCAATCTTGAGACAAACGCACTCCATCATCTATCCATGGACTAACCTAATCAACCATCTGCCTCACAAGAGAGTATTTACACATGATGAACGCCGCCAGGAAAGAGACCAACACACACCACACACACACACACACACACACACACACACACAGTACCCATACAGTCGAAAGCACCTGGATCAAACTATCCATCTCACATGACGTCGTCGTTAATGTTAACGTTCATGTTGTAATGACTTGCAAGTCGACGAAGGGATCCATCATGCACGATGTTTTCTATGATCTCGAATTTCTTGTAGCTCTGTTTCAGCACCTCATGTTGTTGTTTGTCCAGCTTTTCCTCTTCCTCCATTTGATACTGCAAGGTGCGCAGAACCATAGTTTAGTGAGTTCACAGAACAGAAGGTAGCTCGAGAGCCCAGTTCGCCACAATGGTCGCCTCTGGTAATAGAGGTCGAATTTAAACCAGCACAGGGGAAATGACGGGGGAAGGATGGATGGACCACCCAAGGTTTATACAAGCACCGGCTGGCCAGCGTTAATCCTCGTCACGTGGAAAGAAAAATAAAACAAAAAACGGAGTAATTTTTGTGCGAGGTAAGGATTACCTTGAGTAATGCAGCAGATTCCTTGGCATGTTTCCGGATAAGCTGTTTCAGCTTCTGACCCACCTCAAATTCTGGATCAGAGGGACCCACCCAACGAGCCTCTATCTTCCTGTCAGGATTTCTGGGGCGATTGTGGAACATCTCCTCTCTCGCTGGTCTCGCCCTCACGGGCCTTGGCATTCCAGACACCATGAATGGGAAATTGGTCATCTCATCAACTACAGAGGTTGCTTGCTTTTCATTCTCCATCTCCACCAGTGCACATTGAGAAATGTCCTCATGTTCAAGGTAGTTTGGGATAAAGTGAACACTGAGAACGTTGCCAAACTGGCCAACAGCTGTCTCAGGACTGCTGTGGTAACTGCAGGTGATAGGTATTCAATGAACACTGTCCTCTTCACCTTCTCTAGGAAGTCAGCATATGCCTTCCTACCCTGCTCATCAGCACTCCCCATTCCAAGTTAACGTCAGACTTTTCCTCCTGCGTGTCCAGCATACATCAAGGGTGAAATTTTATCTGTTCTAAAATCATAGGTCTGAGATTTGGAAACGAAACAACTAAGCTGCTGCAAAACAAACTTGGAGCATGTAGGAACCAGGATATTAACAAAGAGAGTTTAGCAATGACTGCCATGGTCCGGAACATGATAGGCATTGACGGATGGAATAGGGCCCATAATGCCAAATAAACTATTTGAGGGGAAAACAGATTACAACTTTAAAGTCCTTTTTAGCTATCACTTAAAAACAGATTGGCCTGAAGGGCATCTCAGGTACCAAATTAGCCATGGGCCACGGGCCCAAGGCACATACTTTGGTCAACATGTCAATAAAGCCTGACTGATATGTTTCTGGCAGTTGGGGGATCAGAAGAATAATAGATTGTCCAAGGATAATGAATCATATTATTGATATGGTTTCATTATCGCAATTCTCAAGTAATAGAGAGATCCATTGACATGAGGCGTAATTAAAAAATAAGAAAACTTCGCATAAGATACCAACCCACAAATGAAACACAAAACAGTATCCCTACATACACAACCAAATGCACCATATAAACCTAGTTCCAGTAACTACTATAGACACTCTGATGTCTACATTCTGTACTTGTAAAGATGGGATGCCTCTGCCTCCCTTCTTCACGGGTGCAATTCTACTTGTACAGACCATTAGAGTGCCCAAAACTTAACACAATACTCAAATGGAAAAGAATAATACTGTAACGACCACCCAATAAATTCCAAGGGAAAAGCTCACTTTATTGAATTGCAGTCTGAAACTTTTCAGTGCAGACCTTGGAACCGTGGTAGCTACCATAGTAAATCACCATTCATAGACAACAACAATGTATTTTGTTGAAATGGAAGGATTCATGGAAAGGCAGAGTATACACAGAAATAAAATGAAAGTTACACACTGAATCCAGGGAGAGTTTGGGTCATCAACCTCAAAGTTGCCTGAATTTCACTGATGTGAAGGTCTCTTCCTCCTTCCCCCTGATGGCATCGATGGAAGAGCAGTGTGACGAGACAGCAAGTCGGCCACTGCAACAATGGGGAGGAGAGGGGAGACTGAGGCAAGGCAGTGACAGCTCAATGTGAGGTGAGCTCGCCCATTCGACCATAACCCATTCTCTTTCATTAATATGACTTTCAGCCTAAATTATAAAGAATAACATTTGCTGCATACCATGGTATGTGACTCGTGCGTGGTCATCTCAGAAACTCATTTACGATAAATTTATATAGGATGATGAGACCCAAGTACAAGAAAATCTCTACTAAAGAGAAGTTCTTTTGTTCCCTAAATCCCATGTCCTATTTAGACCAATCATTATTAAGTTCACAAGATGATTAGGTACAAATTGCACATCATGATGTGCAGCAAGCATCACTCCAAATTGAAGAGCATTTCCCCAGAAATGGCAGCTTATAATAATTAATACAGGTGTCAAACGGGCCTGATCTCGGTCTCATCTGAGCAGACCCAAATCAGACCCAATGCTGGGAACTAAGACCCAGACCCAGGCACATTAGCTGCTCGCAACTAAAGGCCCATACCCATTTTCAAATTTTTTTGCAGGATGGGTATGGGTATCAACGTTAGACCAATTAGTCTCTCAAGACAGTACTTTAAGTACATTATAAGTTCGGATTTTTATTTCGCGTATTGATGGTTTTCGGGTCATATGTAGTCCGAGCTGAGAGGCGACTAAGGGGTCAGCCTCAAGCCTCAAATGTCTAGGCGATGGCCTATGCGTTTGAGGTAATATTTTATTCAAATAAAACATATATTTTAGAAATATAAATATATGTTATAAATACTGTATTTTTAGACATATATTACAATTTGGTGCTGAACATGAGCATATCATATATACTATCCAAAGAAGCATACATAAAACCAAGTCTCGTCAAACATACGACATAAAAATGGACAATCACATATATGTAGACAAAAATGCATACATAAAACAAAGTCTCCTCAAACAGATGGCATAAAAATCGACAATCGCATATATGTAGACAAACATGCATACATAAAACAAAGTTTCTTCAACCATATGACATAAAAGTGGGCAATCACATATATGTAGATAAAAATGCATACATAAAACAAAAACGCATATACAAAAGCTCGGCCCCTCTACTTGTCTGTGGATGTGTGTGTGTGCGAGAGAGAGAGAGAGAGAGAGAGATGGAGGGGCCGAGCCGTGTGCGTGCGTGTGTGTGTGAAAGAGGGGCCGAGCCCCTGTGTCTGTGTGAGAGAAAGAGAGAGTGTGAGACACACACACACACAGAGTATGAGACTGTATGTGTGTGTGAGAAAAGAGAGAGAGTGAGACAAGGAGTGAGAGAGGGTCCGAGTCCCTGTGTGTGTGTGATAGAGAGAGAGAGAGAGAGTAAGACAGGGGCTCAACCCTCTGCGTATGGGTGTGTGTGTGCGCGCGTGTGTGAGGGGGTGTGTGTGTGAGTGAGAGAGGGGGGGCTCGGCACAAGGTAGGTGTGTGTGTGTGTGCGCGTGAGAAAGAGAGAGAGGGGGAGAGATATACTGGAGAGATTGAGGGCTCAAGCACTCCTCACTATACGCTGCTCACCGGTGTCCCCAAAGCTGTCGTCGCTCACCGATCATCTTTAGCACACGGGCCGCAAGTATAGACGTGAGAGGAGGGAGAGAGCTGGGGTTCGGGGGAGACTGGAGAGAGAAGAGAAAGAGGAGATCAATTGAGAGAGAGAGGAGAGGGAAGAACGGTAGCAATTATACCCAGATACCTTTTCGGGCTCTCGCGGGTCCGGGCCAGGGTTGGGGGATTGCGGGCCGGGCTCAGGGGGCTGGCGGGCCTAGGCCGGGGCGTCCCGAGGCGGACCGGGCACACGAAGCGGGCGAGGTGGACCGGGGGCACGAAGCGGGCGAGACGGACCAAACGCGACTGAGGCAATCACCTCGGCGTGTTGGGCCAGAGCGAGGCAACTTGTCGTCGCCTCCTCGCCTAGGCAGCTTTTGATAACACAGTGTAACTCATATTTCAGGTATAGTACACACTTTAGATCCTATTTTGAGTTCTATGGTTTTTGGTTAGACTTTGGATACAGTATACAATTAGGATCTTGTTTTCGGTGCCAATGGTTTTCAGGTTATATTCCACGTACAACGTGCAATTCGGATCCTGTTCAGATACAACTGAGATTCTATTTATAATGTGCAATTGGGTTCCTGTGTGGGTATAATTCTGATTCCATTTCAAGCACCAGCCATTAGAACCTATTTCGGTTATTTCGTCATCGGATCCATACAAGCTTTGTGCAAAAGCATGCATGCCAATCAAAAACAAGCAAAATCTGTATAAAAGTGTAATATTTATTCAATCCTTATGCATGCCAATCAAAAACAAGTAAAATCTCTATATAAGTGTAATATTATCCAATCCTTAAGCCAAAAAAAAGAGCAAAAAATTCTCAAGCAAATGTTAACAAACCATTTTGCAAACAAAATTTAACATATTTATCTCCATTAAGGATTCCAAAAAACCTGACAACCACATGACAACTCTGTACTTGGTGCAACCAGTTGCTGCTTCTTTCCAGAACTTGGTGGCTGGCCCCTCGGCTTCTTCATGGCACCTGCAGATGCTGATGATGTAGGGTTCGGCGCAATCCCAGACAATGGAGAAGAGAACCCAGTCAACCCAGCTGCAACAACTGGCCAGAAGGAATAATGTTCTGCAAGCCCACACCCAAATACTCCCTGCCGGGCATGATTCCCTGACTACTGAAACGATTTACCCTCCTATGAGTAGCAACTAAGCCATGGCCTCCAATCCTTACTCCACAAGTTGCAGAGAGACAAACTCATGTAATATTCTCACCTCAAAGAAACGACAAACAGATATCTGTCTAGACTATGCAAACAAGATGCATACCACTGGATGGAAAAAAAAAACAAAGAAATGAGCTGGAGAGCTCCAGAACATGAGCAGGGATCTAGTAAAAATGGAACCTAAAATGCAAACTGCAAGTTTCTTCTTTTGACCAAGAAAACCTAAAGTAAACTACATTGCCTCTGAGGCTGTTTCATTTGATAATAGTCAGTGGAAGCTTGAAAGAGGCTGACAGTGGAAGAAAGCATCTGGACCTGTGCAACATAACATGAAGAATTGCTAGAAAGTTACAATCTAGTGACTACTTGACATAAAAACGGTTTAAACACATCTGCCTAGCAAGTATCAGCCTAGGAGAAGTCAAGATGCCTCAGACACAAGAACATGCTCGCCTCTGGAGATACATCAACAACCTCCACGAGCTCCTGCATCCCTCTCGACAAAACATTTCATGTCACATTTTACAAGATAAATAAGATGCCATCAAAGTACATGGTGGCCTCAACATGTGTGGGTGGGTTGGGAGGTGGGGATGGGGGGGGTGGGTTAGAACTTTGTATTCTCTGATGTCTTTTACTCTAATTTTTCTAATGAACCAATCAATGACTTGAAGCCTCCTGACCGTAAAGCGTGTACTTCCTGTAGACAAATCATCCTTGCAATAAAATATTCTAGCATCTAAGAAAAAAAGAAAATAGTTTCTATCTTGTTCAGAGCAAAAAAAACTGTACCTGATTTCCCGCTATCTCAATTCTAACTTATTTAGAGCAAGCCCCTATCAAAATTATACCAGATTTGTCGTTACCTTGATTCTAACTTATTCCACTCTAACAACTTATCAAGTAACACATTTACTATCTGTCAACGACCATGAGGAGCATCAACATACTCAAAGTTGAGAATTGTATCCTTCAAATTTCAATCATCATCTACATACTGGCATGTTAAACGCAAGTAGCCATCATTGCCAATAGAAGTCTACATGTCCGAAATTAAACTTACTCGACAATTGAGACTTTCAAGTGAGAAGTAGGCCCTCTCTTTATCTTTGGCATAAAAGTTCTGAGGAGATCATATTTAGCCAGCCCATTAGCACCTGTCCGTTCGACCCACCGCAGAGGTCCAGCTCTCCAGACCTATCACCCCTTGCGCCGGCCGAACACACTCCTTGCTCCGGTGCAGGCCCAGCGCAGACATCATACCCGCGTGCACACTTCCCGTCAGCGGCCATGACGCGCTCCCCTTAGAGCACAATAATGGCAGGAGGCACCCCAGTCCAGGCGACGCTGCCCACGCTATCCTCCCCGACAGGGCAGTCTCACGCCCCCTCCGACGAGTCATGCTGCATTAATGACGAAACTAGAGAGACATCAAGTCAACGTCCATGCCTCCCTACTTCGTCAGGCACGCAAACTGGGTAGCTCACATCTCCTCTGACCACGGCAACCCAACGATCAACCCCACGACGACAGTATTAATAGGACCCTAGCCAACAGCCAGGAGGTATGCGCAACCTAACCCCCTTGAGATCTCACTCCTTCACTCTAGTCTCCCTCCTCTCTTGAGTGCTCGCCTCCTTCCTTACCGTTGTCTGACTTGACCGTCAGAGAGTTATCCCTTTGAGTAACTCACAGGGCTCTTCTGACTCTCCATTGGTGGCTGCAGATCCTCCTCCGGCGACACTCGTCCTCCCAGTCAAATAAATTTTTGGAGGTGCGGATCACGATTAGGGCAACCATTTCTCAACCTCTACAGGTTCATACAATCTGACTTGATTGTGTTACGAGACAACAATTGTAAATCATGCTGCACATTTTTTAAAAAAATTCTAAAGAATACATGCTTAATCATAGCAAATGGATACTGGTGGATAGTGACCATCTTTGCAAAATCCTCCCTACTTATCTCATTATCAAACACAAAAGAGGATTTTCCAGTTTCAGTCCAATATCTAAGGGTTCTACAACTCCTTTGCTTCATTTCAAACTTTGAGCATCGGAACAACGCATAATGTGGTTAATCAAATACTTTTTTCCACTTGAACTCTTGCGAGCTAATTGTTTTTGACAATATCAACAAATGGCTGCAACACTTTCATCTTCATTTACAACCCTCTCAAAGTCTAATTAAATTTTTGACATCAGCTTTCTCCCTCTATGTGGACGTTCACCAGATGGTTGAGTAACACTTGTTTCTATATTCTCCACATCAAAATCTATACTTTCTGAACCACTTGCCATGATTTCAAATCGAAATGACACTATAGTCTACACCCTTCACAATAACCAAAAAAAAAACATGAGATTAGATTGCTGTCTATGGGATGTTCAGGTTGCTGTAGACATCAACTCAAACCACATATGATTCCAATCAGTGAAACCAACCCACCTCCCCCTCCCAAAAAAAAAAGGAACAAAGTTCCCTGTCTTCAACATGAACAAATCTGAGATCTACAATGTACATTTGCAAGGTCTTCTTTTGGACTAAAATCATACTAAACAAAGAGAAAACTATGAACCAAAAGTGATGAGTACTAAAAAAAGGGAAAATAAAAACAGCAGAAATAAACCAAAAGGGAAAAACAACAGAAATAACATTCGTTGTGAGCTGATCAATGTGAAATACAGTAGACTCAGGGACTGGAGATGTCTTCGTGGTAAGAACTGAGAGACACATGAATCTCCCCACTCAAAGTCCTCAGTTGAGTACCTCAGCTAGGTACCAAAATCTAGTAGGAGCTGGTCCCTCCCTGATCTTCCAAATTGTATCGTGCAGTTTGGAACCCGTTTTGGATAGTAATAACGTACTTCAACTATCTTTCAGAAAAAAGAATGAAATAAAATACGGTAACATGTGTAGGTATTGAGAAGCAATATAATCTAGTTAAATAGATTGAAGCTTTTAGTTAAATGTCTATCATACACTCTCAAAATCTTGTGTTGGTTAGCTGGGTTTTGAACTAACCCCCATCAGAGCGGAGCTAAAGAATTTTTTTTCGCAATAGGATTGGACCCAGCCCAGCCCAGTTTCCGCAATAGGACCGCACCAAGATTTTCCAACTCTAAATCCCTTCTGAGGATGCTAAATGCCGCTGTCGGCTGACCATGGACAGGGAATGCTTCTATCCTAAATCTGACACTAAAGAAGATGGGGTGTTTGTTAAGGCAGAAGGGAACTTTGCTGTAACTGATGACTTGCAAGAAGACTTAACAAGGATTCAGCAAGTGGTTAACCATGTCCTGATAACAAGGACTCAGCAGGATTTAACAAGGTTTAACATTTCCTAACAGCTCATCTCCGCCATCCATCCCTTTTGAAGGAAACCCATAAAGGACAAGGCATGCAAGAGGATCAAACATGCTCCAGATATCTTCACAGGCAGGTTAAAGATTTGAACGGCCTGATGACAAGTGAGAACACAGCACAGACAGAAGACATGGGAAGGGAAAGGAAAGAAACGCACTCCCACAGAGAGAGAGAGAGAGAGAGAGAGAGAGCCAGCGAGCGAGCGAGAGTGAGAGCTAGAGAGAGATCAGCATACCGTGATAGCCTTGACTGTCGCCGCCGTGGGTGGCCGTCAAGGAGATCGCCTTGTCGTCTCTGAGATCGCTGACGATGGAGAAACCCTAGAGGCGCAGAGAGGGGCTCCGAGAAGAAGAGAGCAGAGAGCCAATAAGGGAAGGCCGATCGCAGAGAATGTTGCCGTCGCCGTCGTGAGATCGCCGCTGCTGGAACCCTAGACAGAGGAGCCGAAGGAGAGCGAACCCTAGAAGGAGGAGGGATTCGAAATGGGGAAGGGACAAACCGCCAAGAATCGCGATCGGTTTGCTCCCCCCCGAAATGAGGGCTTTCATGGCGCCCCGAAAACTTGATCCGAAGTGAGTAATTTCGGATCACAAAGTGTCGCCGGGATCCGCGCAAATGCTTCATTTCGGATCAATAGATTGATCCGAATCCGGATTCGATTCGAATTTTCGGCACCCTTGCATAGCTCTCACTCTCACTCGCCGTGGCTTTTGCAACAAATCGCTGGCTTGCAGCACTGCACTCGGGGGAGAAAGGTTCCTCCGGATTCCTCCATTTTTCTTTTATGTTGCTCTCTATTGCCTTTTCTTTATTATATATAACCATTCATTCATTCTCTTCGTGTACGAGATTTATATATATATATGATTTTTTACATAAGAATTATTGTTAAATATAAATTTATAAAAAAATTATTCTGAAAATATATTAACAGACATATTACTCTATAACCTTAATTATGCAAAAAAAATCGTCATAACTATATGTTATTACTCGAGAATTTAACTATAGTTAATCTTAATCCAGAAAAAATCCAGATATCCCTAATTAAAATAAAATAAAAATATCTTCTAACATTTCTCCTCTCTCTCCCGTCGAAAACCCCCTCCCTATCGGAGTAGCCCCCTCCCCCACGGAGTAGTCCGCCCCCACCATACGCTTCTCCCTCTCCGCCGGAGTAGCCCCCTCACCCTCCCACACCCCACCGTGTGCCCCTCTTCCTCTCGCCGTGGTAAAGCCCCCTCCCTCACCCCACTCTATCGCTGCAACTCTCCCTTCTCGTTAGGGTAAAATCCCCCCTCCCGCCCACCCACCCTACCGTTGTGCGCTCCCCTCATCCGTCGAAGTAAACTTGTCTCCCACTCTGTCCTCCTCTCCACTGGAGTAAGTCCCCCCACCCCCTCTCCGTTGAAGTAAACCTCTCACATTGCCCCCTCCCCGTTGAAGTAAGCCCCCCTCACCTCTCACATTGTGAGTCCGCCAAATCTCTCTCTCTCTCTTTCTCTCATATGATATTTTTGTCATTTTACACCTCACTGATGAGAATAATATAATCTCTATAGAATATTCGTATTTCTGTCGATAAAAATTAATTAGAATGATATTTTTATATAATTAAAATTTACGGAGTGATATATCTACTGTATATAGATATATATATATATATTGATTTGGGTGACGAAACAAAGAGTGTAACCCTATTTATTCGTTCGTTCCCAGGGCAAGGAAAGACCGTAGGCCCGTTAAGGGAGCCAGCAATACCAGAAACATTTCATATACCAGCAATACTCAGGTCAAAGCGAGCGGGCGAGCGAACAACAGAAGAAGGAGAGAGACAGACACGGAGAGAGAGAGAGAGAGGGAGGGAAAAGGGGGGGGGGACCTGAAGGACACAACAACGGACGGGCGGCGACGATGTGGCGGAGGGCGCCGGCGCAGCTCCAAACCCTAGCCTCATCCTGGCGATCAGCGCTCGGCCATGGCGGATGCACCGCAGGCACTGCTGCCTCCTCCGCCGAAACGCTACGCCACCGTGTCCTCGCCACCTTCTCGTCCTCGCTTCACTCTTCCCCCTTCCAGAGGACGTCTCCTCTCTTCTCCTCCGATGCCGGTGCGCAACTTTCCATCCCCCCTCTCCCTTCCTCTCCATTCTTATTAATCCGTCGTCCGTCCAAAGGCCTCGCGACTATATGATGTCTCGGTTGATCTGTTCAGAGAAGTCCGACACCGTCTCGAAGAAGAGGGTGGAGGATGTGATGCCGATCGCCACCGGTCTTGAGAGGGAGGAACTGGAGGCTGAGCTCGAGGTGTGTGCGTTCCCGCCGATGTTTTCTCTTCCGGTTGCTCGTGTTCTATCTTGTCGTTTCATTACGACTTTTTCCCTCCCCCTTTTCTTTCCAGGGGAGGAAGAGGTTTGACATGGATGCTCCGGTGGGTCCATTTGGCACGAAGGTGACCCCTTCATCTGATCATTGTATTTTGTCTCTTATCCTTTTTTTTTTTTTGGCAGAAAGGCACCTGCACGGGACAGTCAAGTAGTTTGCCAAAGATAAGGAATAGGAATCTAGAGATAGCGTCAAAAGTTCATATGAACGTCTTTCTTTTACTACTGTTAATGACATATAGAAACAATTTTCTACGATTGTACTTAGATTAGGAAGTTGAGATGATCCTTCCCCATTTCTCTTAAGGTGTTTATTTCTCTAGAATCTGTACTCTATCAACAATAATTATAATTTTCAGAATTTAATTTCATGTCATGCTGTCAGTAGTTCTTTCAGCACTTTCTAAGATAACACATGATTCTTCTTCGACAATGTGCAGCACTTTATGTTGTTTCAGTGGCATGTTATGGTAGGCATCTCTTAGATAATTGACACATCCTCTGAGCTGCAGACTTGATGTCATTGTACTCTGTATGCATTAGCCAGGATCTAGATATATGGATATTGTCATATAATGCATCTGTGCTCCCATTGAATAGGTACCTGTGGTTGTAGAAACATGCAACTTAAGCAGACAAACAGGTCCTCATTCTTTCGGATGTTTGACTCCCATGGTCCTCTTTTATCCGTTGGATTTATGGTTTATGATTTTATAGTGGAACCTTGTTGGTGAGATATTCTACAGATTGGTGATTATTTTTCAATTGACCTTTAATCTGTTCAAATTTGGTTGGACTTTGGGGGGAGGGAGAGCAACCTTCGGGTTCTTAAAGACTCTGCAAAGGCTTTGAGGATATTACAAGAGAGGCTGCTCAGGTCATCTTCTCTCTCTGTTAAAGGGATCTTAGCAGCTTTATTGAGCTGCAGTAGACCATTGTTGTCAAGGTACCTGCCTAGGCTGGGAGAAGGATGCCTAGGCAGGAAGGCATCTTTCTGGGAGCTAGGCACAGTTGAACCTAGTTGGGCCTACAAAAGGTGGCCCAAGGTGCCACCAAGGCGTGCCAGGTGGCCCCAGGTCAATCCTCAATGTGAGGCCAAGTCAAAGGTAGATCAGGCTCCACACACTCTTTCAAAAGGGGGTCTGCTGCAGTAGGCTCTAATGCTCTTTCACATACACACTATCCGCACACAGTTTCAGACACACACACACAAGGTTACTCTTGAACTTTGATTTCAGTAGTTTTATTGTCTTAGTTATTTTTCTAGTTAATGCTTGTGTATGTGATGTTCGTTTGTTGTCAAATGATATGCTTGTTTGTGGTGAATGGTGATATTTTTTGGTTATTTATTGCAATGTATTTGTGATAAATGGTGATTATTTTTATCTCATATTTAATTTTGGTACTTAATTGCAATGTCACTTCCTACTATTTTAGATTTATATGTCATATTAGTGTTGCTTTTTATATTTTTAATGATCATGATAAACTTTTGTATAGAAATTTTCTGTACACTTCCTGTTGGCTGGTTCTTATGGACCTGGTGCCTAGGAACTGCTTAGGCAGGCACCTAAGCTTAGGCACTCGGGGACCCCAAGTATACATTGGGTCGGGTTACCGCTTAGACAACTATGGCATAGACATTTATGTAGTGTTCATTGGGCTCTGAGATATTTTATCTGCTTGTGCTGTGTGGAAGATTATCCTTTTTTCCTTTCTGGAAGTAATGCTTGTTAATTTACTTCCCAACAACAACTAATATGCATCCTCTTAGAGTCTATGTTGAGGATTGTTCTCCTTGCCCTGGGTTAGGCGTCCTGTGCTGGAGGATTCTACCAGACCTACCCTTGTTGCAGCCAGTCTGCCCACAAGGTGTTCATATGGCACCAGGCTTGGGATACAAGTTATCCATGATATTAGGTGTCTCTTCAGAGACATCTAACAGTTATGTGTATCTTCAATTCAGAGCCTCTTTTGTTTCTTGAAGCAACCAAATCTCAAAAATATGCAAGTGACAATAGCTGTAGGGCTTTTTCAAAAACTTTCCAATTCCATAAACTATATCTTAACCTGGTTTTTCATTTGAAAGCTGCATGTAAGATGATAGTCTCAAATTTCAATGGCGAAAATTGGTTGCCTCATGTGTCTCTTTCATGAGTGGAGACCCAGGGTATCTCCTCACGAGGTGTCAGGGGAGTTCCCTTGCTCACAGAAAATGGAGGATTGCCAGTTCCAATCCAGACTGCTGGTTGTGGGTCAGACTAGTCTGTTTGTTATTCCATCAAAGGGGGAGTGGTGGTCAGAGAAAACAGGAACAAGTTAGCATATCATGTCAGAGGGCCCAACTTCTGTAAATAAAAAAGAGATAATTATAAGGTATTAAGGTGCACTCTCTAATAAAAAGATGCACAATGGTCTATATAAGAAAACTAAATTGTTAGTATTTAGGAGGTCAGAGTTCCAGATGGGTCTCTCTATTTATCAACTGGTCTCTGGGAATTTGTAATTTAGTTTTTGCTGTAATTACAAAACTCTCTAAAGTAAATTCTCTGGTTCTGAGTTCAAAATGATCAGATCTAGACCAATACCAGCTTTTACTTTCTGATTTGCCTATTCCTGGTCTGAACTGGAGATTTTTGTTAAGACCATATTGAAGACTTAAGAAGTATAATATTATAAATGGTTGAATATTGGTAGGTGTAAGTATCCTTCCTTTTCGTAGGATCAAAACATGACTTTTTCTTTCCCTAGGTTATTTAAAAACAATACAGAGATTTGTGGTGAAGACATGCCATATGATCAATGATGTGCCAGGAAAATATAGAGCTGGAGACAAGTGGAATCTAGTTTTATATGCTTTACAAAGGACAAGCATTCAGAACTTGGTAGTGATAATTAATGAATTTCATTTGAGGTTACCAATCATTGTGTTGTATGGAAGGAGAATGCCAGTGTCGTAATATCGGTGGTGATTGATTTGAGCTTCATGCTAGTTTAACAGAATGTACAAAAGATTGCCAGGTTTCAGTTGGATTAAAAAAAATCCAAACTTTTTGTCCCTTCCATGAGCCCTTTTCATGGCTTAAGAGCAATGATATGTTCTTTTTTGTGTCGTTAAGCTGAACCTTTCTGTTAACCGGTGAATGTGGCAGGTGTATTCTATTCATTTCGTTAAGTTGCCTGGTATTTCTTAAAGATCATTACTGATATGCCAAACTTTATGTTATGCTCTTTCACGCGCAGAGTTATTTTTAAGTAGTAGTTTCTTTATGTTTTAACTCATAAATTCCATACAATAGAGTGGCTTAATGAGAATATGCACAGGTTGATAGACCTATGATCTACCTGATTGTAGCCTAAACAGTGTTAGGTTCTTTTTCCCTATACCCAATCAAAGTGATTTGGACCTTCCTTGGTCCATTTCAGAAGCATGGAGCAGACATGGGAACAGCAATAAGAACAAGATGGTGGTGGGAGAGTGTCTATTTTACCATTCAGTTTTCCTTTGGGAATAGGAGCACGAGCAGAGAGCCGGAGGACTTTTGGGAGTGGTAACAGTGGCAAAATGAGCAGATTCTGGTTGAGGTTGGAAGTTTGTGGGATGTGCACACGATCTTAATGAGCATAGGATTTAGTGTCTTTTGCAAAGCCACCTGCATTTTGGATGATATTCACTCAACGGTGTGTGTTTTTTGTTGTTTTTTATGGTATAGATCTACAGCTTCTGACTCCTACATATACCTTGGAGAAAAATTGTCTTTGCTGGTGGCATGAAAAATGCTTCTCCCACAAGATTGGCTTATCTGATGTACAGTGTCAGAGTTTCCATTGGTGGAAAAGCAGGATGCCGATGCCTGGCTCGGGCTTATATTGTCAGCTCCATGCTTTTTCACTGATGAAAGCTCCGAGCGTCAGGTTAGCCAATCCTCTTCCTGCCACCTCCCCCCTTGAATATTGTTCTTGACGTATATTGCTTATTCAATTGTGTGGTTTATAAATTACTAATTAGCCACAGTTCTGGTTTGAATGAAATGTTGCATTGAGTTCTACTCTTTTCCATTGTTTGGCAACGGGATGCACTAGTGCCAAATGGTCCATTCGAACACCAAAAGTTCATCAAATATCCTTTAGCAAACTATGCTAACAATAGAAATGATAGGCTGACACCTTAACAGAAATGCTCTTTTCATTGTTTACATTGATTATTAATAAAACATTATACATTTCTGATTTGTTCTTAGGAAGCACCTGCTGTTATCAAGTCACACTTTGACAAGAGAATAGTTGGTTGCCCCGGTGGTGAAGGTGGTAAGTTGCAGTTTGCCCAACTTTGTTTCAACCTTGTGTAAAAGTTGAATTTACGTCATGATGAAGTTGCACGAGCATCTGGATCTTAGTTTACAGTCCCTGCGGTAGATTTTCACACACATCCGATGCATCTTCTGTACTTGCTAATGATCCCTAGTTTCATGACATCTGTTTGCAGAAGATGAGCATGATGTTGTATGGTTTTGGCTGGAGAAAGGCAAGCCACATGAGTGCCCCGTGTGTTCACAGTACTTCGTGGTAATTGCAATTAGTCCTCTTTTTATTGATGTCATGGTTTTCTAAGGATGCATCATGTATCTAATCTGGCTTAGCAAACACCTTAAAAGTGTTAATGATACTGAACTGAAATATTGGCTGTTACTCTATAGTTGAATGGAGTGTTTCAATAATTGCTTTCCTAAATGTTTTGCAGTTGGAGGTGATCGGTCCTGGTGGACCCCCAGATGGTCATGGCGACGATGATGATCATTGAGGCTAGATTTTCTTCTTCCAAAATAATCTTGGTCTATTTCCATTATAACCGTGTAGCAGGAAACGACTTGGCATTTTGTCGATCTATTCTGTTGTTGTTTCTTCCGTCTTCTGTAGTCTGATGGTGTTTTGGTCAGCAATTTCGCTTTCATTGTCCGTTGGTCATCTATCCAACCTGGGATTTTTTTTAAGGCTTTTAGAAATAAGTGGGTGGCCATGTTTAATTCTTTTTGTCGACCCGATGACAACGAAGGAAATTTTGGTTCGCTGGGTTGTTGGAAACATGTAATTGATATTTGATCTTGATTGCTCGGATTTTGTTGGTTTCTAATAACTGCACAGGAGAATTTCCTATGTATTGGGTTATACATCGGGCTGATAATGCTTCATTGAGGCCACTTTGGTGATGAGATATGTTGAGATTTGGGAGGCTATCTTTACGTGGTTGAGAGCTCCCACCTACGTACGGGGACTAGCTCCACCCCACCGCACGAGCCCTCGGAACCTTCGTCGCCCTCGGGCGATGGTTATCATCGCCAGAATATGTTCCAACGGCCTCTTCACAGGCGGTTCGCACCGGTGACTCGTCGGGCGGGGGAGTTCCCGTCGGGATCTCCCCCCCCCCCCCCGGTCCAGGTGAGTTCTCCACTCTTCTCCCCACGCGTTCCCCCCCCCCCTCCGTCGGCCCCCTTTCGCACCCCCTCCCATCTCCCGTCATCCCCCCTCTTCCCCGGCCTTCCCCCATCTTCTTTGCCCATCGCATCCCCCTCACCCGCTTTGCTCCTGTCCTCCACGCCCGGACCCCCCCCCCCCCGACCGCTCCCTCCCGTCACCGCCCCCCCCCTCTCTTGTTTCTCTGTGTTCCCACCCTCACTCCCCTTCCCGGCTTCTGCCACCCTCCCCTGTCCCCCCCCCCATCCACCACACTCTAGACATCCTGGTTCCCCCCCCACTGTTCCCCAGCGCCGCCCTTACCTCCCTGTCCCGTTCATCCCCCGCCGCCCCCCCTCCCCCTGCCTGCTATCTCCTCTCGCCCTGCTTCTTCTTCTCTCGCGTCTTCCACCTCCCCCATCTCCTTCGCCACCGCCACTCCCCCTCTAGCCCTCCGCCTATCCTGCCTCACCCCCTCCCCAGCCATCCTTCCTTTCCACCTCCCCCACCTGGTATCGATCCCCATAACCTTTTTGAAGCTCACCGTCTCCCCTCTCCCCTCCGTCCTACCCTCTGTCCGGTTCCCCCTCCCGACGGCTGGGCGTTCTCTCGGGCACTCGACGGAGAATGGCCCAGTTCCCTGTGATACAAGTAATGAGTCTTTGCCCTCGGCTCCAAAGGAGTTCGGAGACACTGCGTTTATCTCCTCTGCATCCAACCGCAACCGGATGCTTACTATCGATCTTATCACCGCTCTACGCACGAGCGGTTCAACAGTCGAGCACTCCTCGAGGAAGAAATCTGTTACCTTCAGATTCGGTTGGTATTTCTCGGAGTCTCTGGGAATCCCCACCTATGGGAGGCGTTTAGGCATCTTTTAAATTTTTTTTTCTACTTTCTATATGTACGACGCATGACGATGGTATGGGCCAGACATGACTTTTCTATACGATTTGAGGTTAATATCTTCCATGTATTATGACTATCGTTTGGTACGAATGAATATCATGTTATGTAAAAAAAAAAAAAAGTAAAACTCACTTCACACTCAAGGATGTGGTGCATCCCCTCACCTCCACCTGTCACACCCTCCCCTCCCCTCCCCTTCTCACCCACCGTGGAGCAACGGTGGCACCAACATCGACACCGCCGATTGTCTTCCTCCACATCAGCTAGCACCCCCCTGCCTCCAACCGTCTTCCTCCACGCCAATGATCCTCCCCTTCTCTAACCATCTTTGCTCTATCACCACTTATTTGTTTAACATTTATTAGATAAGACTTCACCGATTAAGTCAATGATCATCATCGTCATCAAAACCTTATCCCATTATTTAACAGAATTAATTTAGATATTTCAATATATAATTATATCAGATGTGTCGACGATCCATCCATCCGCATTGCTTCGCATAGGCTAGGCGGGCGGAAGCCACATGCTTTTCTGTGATCCGACCTCAAACCCCCCTGAAATCACATCAACGAGAGGACGGACGACAGTGGAGCGAAACTAAAATTTAGTCTTTAATATATCTCCGTTTGGCAGGCAGCACAATCGTCACACGGAACTGGAGCCAGGTGAGAGAGGAACTTAATTAAACCCAATCCACGGGGAAGTTGTGATGGAAATTTAATAAGAGTTTCATTACATAGAGAGAGAGAGAGAGAGATAGCAATAACAGTACTGGAAGGCCAATCCAAACCACAGAGGTCACTGGAAAACAGCGCGGCAAAATCACAACCACTCCTGAAAAATCATATTACATTCATTGCTGATCAACTCCAAACCAATAATTCCACACCACGTTATATATATATATATATATATATATGAAACTAGTTTATTAACAGCATTCTTTGACCCCCCATATTTGACTCCCAACAGACGTGACGATAAACAATGAGTTGGCACTCCATGAAAAGCGGGGAGTTTTGGTGTGCATATGCGCTTATTGGTGTGTTGAATTTGGAGTCGAGGAATGGTGTTTTAACAAACCATCTTTCATAAATATACCACCACCGCAGGAGCCCATGCATGCACGTAACCTCTGAACGTGCAGGGTTTGAGTAACTCTCTCTTCCTTCCTCCGTTGCCCCCCCCTGCACTTATAATTTTTGAATTCCAAAGCCGATTCCAATAATTATGGTTAATAAGATCGGGAGCCATCGACACCCAAACTCGCTGTGAGCCACTTGCAGACGTCGTCCATCTCCTCCGGGACCGTGTAATGGCCGAGTCTGCATGCATGCGTGCATATGAATGAATGATCCCCACCCAGACATTGTTGCCAGGTGTTCCAACACTACTTATTATTTAGACCGAGTGACAAACAAGTGCCAGGGAATTTAAATTAAAACTGGGGAGGAGGCTCGTCAAAATACCTATCGTAGGTTTTGAACGCCAGACTCCGGAACCCATTTGAAGTCAAGACCTCACAGGACTTCTCCCCGTGTTTATACAGCACCACTTCATCCCCTGCAACATGTTGGTTTTGGGAAAAACCAACCGACTCCAACAGATTAGACGGCAATGTGAATCATAATCACATTCTATTATAGGATTCACCTACAAGTCACCTTGAGCTATTAGTTAATTAATTAATATCCAGTAGGTCTTTAGAACAAACAAACTCATCAGATGCCAAATGAATGAAAAAAATCACCATGCAAGACTTCAACAGAAAGAGAAAACAAACATTAAAAGTGTCGTGCTCCCGGTTCATCAAGAGATACAGCTAGCAGCACGAGTGTAACTCATGGCTTAGGAAGGCACATGATCGTTCATAACGTAAAATATATACCTCTTCCGTGACACAGCAGAAGTGGCAAGGATGCAGCACGTCTTGCAGCTTCTTGAGACCCCTGTAGTTTGTTTTCAAGGTTCCTGACCAGCCAAAAGGCCATTGTCAATACTCGGGCATTCTTAGTTTGCGCTGGGGGATGGAGAGGAGAGGACAAGGAAAAACAAAAAAAAAGGGGACAGAGCGTCTCCTTTGAATCCAAGTGCAATGGTGATAAAGTAAAAGAGTTCAGAGTAATTTTTTTCCCCCCTCCCCCCCTGACATGCAAGCGTACAGACCTGGAACATGGAAGCCAGCCACTCAGACCCACAACAGCACTAACGTTGAGAGGGTAGGGATTCCCATTTCCATACTTTCCATGAGCAAAGCAAGTTGCTGAATACAGAGCCATTGCAGCACCCATACTGAAACCACCGATGCCAAGCTTGACTGCAAAAACCAGTCAAAGAATTGACACGAGAAGAAGGGGGTATATATCTCTCTAAAATTAATTATGCCAGAAATTGTCGTTAGCATACTATCAGCTGGCTCCGTTGACAGCAGATTAGCAACATGAGCTGCTGTAGCATCTAAGCCCTCCACATCATCAGGGCCTTCTTCTGATATGTCTCCCACGTCAAACCCTGAGACAGGTAATTAAGCATTAGGAGCACTCATTTCCTTAACCTCAGGATTACAATTTGCACCAGAGCAAATGCAGCAAGTTTTTTTTTTTCAGTCTAGTAACCTCACATGCAGTGCAAGGGAATCCACCAAAGACAGCTACAGGCCTAGTGGGGGCAGTTGGGCATATCCATTTAATCTGTTGGCAGATTTAGTTGACAAGGCATGAGCTATACTGACTGCCCAGAAGAAACATAACGAATAATATAGATTTGAAAATACATATTTGCATAAACATAAACATTTGGGCAAATAGACATCATGTTAAGGTAAAAGATACTGATATCCGACAGGTGTTACATGTTCGTACGTGCACACATGAAAATATAAACACATGATCTCTGGGCTTACATTTGGAAGAGGAAGGGTCTCCAAGAGTTGTGACCAGCTGTCAGAAAAAAAAGGACAGAAAATTAATGAATGAGCAACATATGCTCCAACGTTCCTTTGAGTAGTAATGAAAACATCTAGGGCAACTCATAAAATTTTCAACGATGCAAAGTTGATTCATAAATTCAATGAAAGGTCAAAAGATTAGTCAACTAATTTTCAAATTGGCACTTGGCGAATTTCTTACCTTGGAACAATGATGAAAGCTTAAATGTTAAGAAAATTTCTTGCCTTTGTTATTCATGGAGACGAAGAGCAAATTTACCACCAGTGGACAATCAACCCCAACATCAAGCTAAAATCCTGATGGGACAAAAGATGATATGTTTGGGAATTGATATACATGCCTGGTTGGCAATATTCATGCAGTTTTTCCCCTTAATCTTACTGTGCAATCAAAAGCAAAATGGGTGGGAAAACAAACACAAAGGAAGCATCGCGACCATAAAGGGTGGTCATTTGGATTGCCGTAGAACACTTGGATCCTTATACTTTGAAATCGATGGTCGCAAAATCGGTGGAAATAAAAGTCCCCAATTCTAGCTTATGATCACTGTTGACGGAAACCGAAAAAAAAAACAACAGGGATTCCTTCGTAAAACAGTTCCTTTTTTTGAAAGTATTCATTTGCAAAATGGTAGCATCAAGCTTACCTAACAAAGAAAAAAATGGCAGTATCGTGACCTTAAACTTCAATATTTTACGTAAATCCAAATGAAAAAGGATCCAGAGATTTGAGCACTAGTACTTTACATCAATCCCAAACAAAAAGGGATCTGGGGATTTCAGCGTTCTACGTCGATCCAAACGACACTAGACAGAGTACCTCGAGCCATTGTCGCCAAGACCATGAAGCCACACGATGGTAGCGTGGTGCCTCCCCTTGGGGCGCACCACATGCGTTCTTCCAAACTCGAACGTTTTCCTGGGAGTCCCTGAACAAAGATTCGAAGGAGTTGTATCGAGATCCACAGGCATCGATTGAGCTGTTCCTGAACCAGAAATTCCAAGCAAGAAACACAAAACAAAGAGAGGGATTGAGTCGAACCAGAAGCAAGCGAGCTGCTTCCGGAGCTCATGTTGACTTCAGAAAGTGCGGCCCTCCAACGCCCACCACCCCTCCCAATGGCTGCTGCTGCCACCAGCTCTCCTGCAGTGGACACAGACACAGTTTACCACCCTATTTATACCCATTTCGCGGCCACGGGAGATCCCATGAATCTGCATCCCAGTGCGCCTCTACCCGTTATGCCATCTATAAACCCATACCCGGAAAGCCCTATAAGCCACACACACACACACACACACAGAGAGAGAGAGAGAGAGAGAGAACACGATACAAAGCACACAGGGTTCCCTTTGTGGCAGAGAATCCGTCGAAAGATCACACAGAAACGAGCATGGGTTCCAATAAATACCTGAGAAAGGGAATAAAGGAAGGATTTTTAGGGTCTCCGCCAGGAATCGATGCTCGAGGACAGTGGGGGAAAAGGAGCTAGCACTAACTACAACACGGAGAATCTCTCCACAACAGCCCGCGTCAACCCATCCATCCTAATGTTTTCTACCCTCTTCTAGTCTGTGTCCTTCATGAAGACCGGTACCGCAAGAATCAAAGCCACGGTCTGGGCAGGAACAGACAATTTAAGAATGCATTAAAAATTAACCAGAATGGAACACAAAAAGGGTGCGAGAGGAGGAAGGTGGGGAAAGAACATGAACTCGCGGAGAGAGAGAGAAGACGACCCAAGCTAGAGATAGAAAGGGTCTAGGAAGAAGGGCAAAAAGATGGTTGCTTTCCTGGTACAAACCTGGTGCTGTAGGGCCGCAGCAGCAGAAAAGCATATGAGCTTTCCTTCCTCCCCCTTTATATCTCCCCTTTTGCCTGCCTGCCTGCCTCCCTCGCTTGCCCTTTCACACGGCGCGCATGAAGACACGGTCTCCCCTTTCAAGTTTGCACCTTTCTTTCTGCAGTGCGATCATTTTGTCTTTTCTCTGCATGTCAAAGACTCCACGGTGGGATGCCGTGGGGGTGAAGGGCCACGGTGCTTGTTGGGGGCTGTGAATCCAAAGGCCAAAGGAGAATCCAAACCTACACCACTAGGGCTTCGTTTGAAAAATATTGCGAAGGTGATTTCGATCATTAAAATATTTGACATGATATAATCTTTTTTAAAATAAATCATAGATATATCAGTGTAATCTTAAGTCGTAAATTTTAAACTCTATTCTTATTCGCTCAACGTGTGGAGAGAGTGATAATTTTAAAAATTTTATTTACAAACATATCACTTATTTTTGTCAAAAATTTATTAAAAAATTATACTTAAATGACATTCACGCATTATTTGAATTAGTGTAATGATATATTTGTTAATATAATTTTAAGAACAATTTTTTTATAAATTCATCAATAACAATAAATTTTATGTAAAAATCATTTTTATTTTTTTTTCCAACAGTTTGTGAATGGCTCACAAACATGCTAGTTGAAAAATATGTGATCAAATTATGATCTTACAAAAAAAAATTTCTCAGATTTGTGTTACTCTAGTACAAAAAGAAGGGTGGGCATCTATTTCTCTTGATGCTTTAAAAAATAACACGTGGATTAAAATTAATGACCCGAAAATTTTGAAGTTAGTGTATAGATAAAATCAATAGCAGATCCACCTGATAGTAATTTTATTCTAACAATTTATAAAAATCTTGATAATATACTCTCCATATAAATATATTATCGTGAATATCTTTCATTTAGATAAAAATATTACGATTATATCTTTTAGTTTAATGTCGTCGACGGGAGAAGAATATTCTGTGAAATATGTCATTTACGATCGTTAGATGTATGATATATTTGACAAAATCAAATTTTACAAGAATATATATATATATATATATATATATGGAAAAGAATAAAAAAAGTTTGTTAATTTGGATGAAAGATGTCGACAAGAACAATCGACTGCGCACGTCTGATACCGATGACGACAACAACAACTACAAACTCATAATATTATATTGCCTCCTGGTGCTCAAGGCATACTGCACGTTTGTTTGGTGATATAATTATTATCTATTTATAGCCTTTTCGAAAAAAATATTATCGATTTGGAATTGATGCTTGTGTCTTGCCCAATGCACTGTTCTACCATGGCTGACTTGGCTAATTATATATATATATATATATATATATATATATATATATATATATATATATATATATATATATATATATATATGTGTGTGTGTGTGTGTATATAGGGAAATTAAATGCTTGCCACTAACTAATGAAAAGTAGTGGTGGGGGGCCTCGATCTTCCACATCCAAATGCATGTCGTGATCACTCCACGCCCCCCCCCCCCACACACACGCATCAGAGAGCAATTAAAGGATTCGTCTAGCTAGCTATTATATGTGAAGCTTCGTGTCCATTTATATATATATATATATATATATATATTGGCCTTGAAGTGATCAGATGCATGCGAAATACATGGTGCCTTCGCTGTTTTATTAGAAGAAAGGTTCAAATTTACCTTTTCCATGTACCAGTACTTCACTTTAGTTTGTTTTACGTAGAAGATCGAATTAATGGAATAATCAAGTGCAGGTGGAACCCAATGTACCATATATAATTAATCACATCCTTGTCCACATCCCTATGATCTATCTGGATATATATTATTTTCTCCTTTTTCACCCTCCTGGCTAGCTAGATCTCCTCCCTGTACATGAAAAAGGAAGGTATATATTAATATATAATAAATAATAGAGAATGGTATATATGTAGTTAGAGGGAGACCCAACCAGCCAAAGGTCAACCCCCCAGAATTCCCACCCCATCGATCCATTCCCTTGCTCCGTTTGAGCAAGTGGGGTCTAGCTGGGCCTCACTTCTTTCAATTCTCCGAGTACTGATCGATGTTCACTCTCGGAAATTACAAATTAACTAACGTGAGATGGAAGACACTAGCTAGGTAGGTAGGCGGTTCTCTTAATTTTCTTCCTTTGATCTTGGCGTACAACTTGTCGTCACTCTCATACATGGTTCGTCGATTCATAGTGACTTGCACCGATCGTACGAGATATGGGAGAAATCAATCCCAGATTCATCTTAGATCGACCGAGTCTAGACGAGTCATAACCGTAATAATCGGTCGACGACGATCGAGCCAATTTTCATCGTGTTTGCACAGTAAAGAAATGGATCTATCGTCGGAGAAATTTGAGGCGACGAGTTTGACTGGATTCGAGACGTTTCAAAAGCGATTTGATCTGAGAGAGAGACACTTATGACTGGGTGGGGGGAAGTCGGCATGGGGGAGATGACTATTGAGGTTAGGGGTAGGGGAGAATGTTGGTCTACGAGTAGGGGGGTCACCGTAGTGGGGGAAGAAAGGAGCTGCCCAAGTGAGGGTGGAGGGAGGATCAGGTGGAATTAGACCGAGTTGAGCTGAGTCACATGTGACTCGAATGTACCGTACTAAATCAAGAGGATCTCGATCTAATACGAATCACTAAGTCAGACAAATCTTGATCACCCTATTGACTATTAATTCCTTTTCAAGATTCTAGAGGCTTCTCACCGGGCATGGGCATCACCGTTGGCATACATAAGGAGTCTCGCAATCAATTTTAGCTGCTACCAGTCGGGAAAGGTGGGGGATAAATTAAGCAATTTTGATGTTTCAGTTCATTTGATGAGTCCACTCCATATATATATATATATATATATATATATATATATATATATATATATATATATATATATATATATAGTTTTATCTTGGAAAGTTATATATATATATGTATATATAGCATCGGTCGCTAGGGATTTTTTGTACTGTATCCACTGGCCCTAGGTTGGTCCATTTCCATTATCTATCGGAGCCATGCATCACAGGTTTCTCAATGCTCGGGAGGATCGGGGCACGGGCTTCATTTCAGTTATATATACAGACTTAATTAATTAAGACTTTTTTTATCCCAAATATATATGAGAAAAGCTATTTCTTGGTTATCTAATTTTGTCACACTCTTTTTCAACTAGTCAATTTAAAAACACTAAATTTTTTAGCACAGAAAACACTAATTTTTTTAGGTCATTCTCATTTTCCTTTTGACCCCTCCCTGGTGATCGCAAATTACTCTAAATATATTACTGGATGTCTGAATCAAGAAATAGATAATTATTTTCGAACCGCTTTAATAAGTAATATATATATATATAAACTTAAATATACAAAACATAAGATTTAGAGTAACGCTTGTCACGTACACATGCACCCTCTCGATCGATCCCTTGGTCCCTCCCGTTCCATCTTATATATATATACATGTCAGCTGGACTAATAATTATAAGGAGAGGATGTGTAATATATATACGACTTAATTATAAGCATTACTTACAGATTTACGTACGTACGTACGTACGTACAGCAAACGCACGTGTGGAGAGAGAGAGAGAGAGAGAGAACCAGGGGTTGGCGTGTCATCACTCTTCATTGTTGTGCTGGGGGGTGCATGAATTGAATTGAATTAAATTAAATTAAATGGGTGTTGTTGGCAGTTGGGCATTAATTAATTGCCGTGCTGGTGGCCCGCTCTCTAGATTAATTAATTATGGAACCCCATCTTAAGTAATTTTGATCAAGGTCGAGACAATTGTAATTATGTGGGGATAAATGCGTTAACTGCAAGATTATGATGTTTTAGACGTATGTTTTAGATCCTATATATATATATATACTATTATATGAGTTGTTACTTAAACGTACTTGACAAATTCGTGTATATATAACCGTAGTAAAGTGTTATATATATATATATATATATATGTATATACAGCTGTGTATATCTTGTTAAAATTGATGCATGCGCTTAATTAATTTAACCCACTGAAGTGTCACATTTACATATTTTAGTTTAACAATTGGCAAATACATAACTCTAGATAACACGTCCAATGTTCCAAACAACTTGACTCCTCAACAGAGGTATATATATATGTCGGTGTTTGGAGGTGCGAATCCAATAGATGACCTACCTACAAGTGTAGGAGAGGGTAACTGAGATAATGATACAAAGTGCAAGAATGAATGCGGGGGTTAACACTTAACACTATTTACATATTGGTACACAAAACCATTGACATTTTTTTGTAAGGATACCATACGATATTTCATTCATACCAAATGAGAGTACATGGAAAACAGAGATCTCAAACCGTACAGGAAAGCCATCCCCAAAATCGTTGACATGTTACACTGAAAAGGGGTGCGTACGTACGTGTGGGGAGAGAGGTAAACAGCAGGGATTTAGAAATATGTAGCTAGGAAAATTAATTAAGATGCTACTATTATATAAATACGTGTAATTTTCTCCCCCTGACTTTCTTCCTTGTATGAAAATATTTAGGGCCACTTTGGTAACGGGTTAAGGTGGGTTAGAGTGGATTAACCGGAGTCGAGTGATTTATTCTCTGTTTGATACTTTTTTTCTTAACCCGAGTCGGATAGAGTTAAAGTAGATTAACTCATTCCACTTAAATAAGTGGAATGAGTTATTCCACCCGGGTTAAGACCACTTTAGTAACGGGTTGAGTTAAGGGCAAGTGGATCACCCCGGATAAATCACCTACCTTTAACCCAATCCGTTATCAAAATGGCCCTTAGTATTCATCGCCATGACCGTTGATGTAAATATATCACTATAACAAAAAAGATTATTAGCGACATATTTTTTCGCGACGAAGTCAAATAACGGTGGATTAGTCGCGGAATGTAAATCCATCACAATATTTCAATTTACGTATAATTTGAGATGGATTAACGATGAAAAATTTTCATTGCAAAAAAAGTTAAATTTTATGGTAGACTTTACGATATATTCGAGACGGAAATTACTCGTCTCAAATTTAGTGACGGAATAGCGACAGATAATTACCATCGCAAAATATGAATATAATTCAAATCTAAAGGTCGGATTTAGATCGAGAGCAAATCTAGAGGTCGAATCTTGATCTAGATCAAAAGTAAATTCAACCATTGGATCTTGATCAAATTTAAATCCAATGATTAGTTTTTCATCTGGAATAAATCTAATGATAAGATCTTGATCAGCTTTACATCGAAAGAAAATCTAACGATCGGATCTTGATCAATTTTAGATCACAATCAAATCTAATAGTCGGATCTTGATCAAACTTAAATCCAACGGTCAGATATTGATTTGGAGTAAATTCAATAGTCGGATCTTGATCAAACTTAAATCTAACGGTTGAATCGATCAAACTTACATTCACGGTCGGATTGATCAAACGTAAATCCAACAATCAGATCTTGATTTAACTTAAATTTAATAGTCGGATCTTAATCGAAAGTAAATCCAACGGTCGGGTCTCCATCAAACTCAAATCTAACGATCAGATCTTGATCGAAAGTGGGGAGTGAAAAACCCCCCAGGCCCAATGCAACCTAGTAACGCCAGGCCTAGAACGGCGCCCTTTATTGCCAGGCTCAAAACTATCATCGCCGACTGGCGCCCATAGTCTAGGAATGCCGCCTAATTGAGGTCCACTAGAGATTGGCCGGCTTGCGAGCTTAATGTCGGCACACATCTCCCCCAGACGCTACGAAAGTCCACCGACAGATGAACGTTGAGGCCAGAGATACGGGAATTACCCTCGAAGGGAGCTGGATCTCACCCACGCCATCGAGATATCCACCACGATGCCCTTCCTCAGAGAACGAGTGAGTGGGCAACGAATGATTCCCACGATCGAGCAGTTCACTACTCCACTAACCACACCCTCGCTAAGTCGAAAAGCAGACGATGTTAAGGTGAATGCAGTCTAGTAACGCCAGGCCTAATGCAGTCTAGTAACGCTAGGCCTAGAGCGGCCCTTTATTGCCAGGCTCAGTACTGTCATCGCCGACTGGCCCACAGTCTAGGAATGTGACCTAATTGAGGCCCACTCAAGACTAGTCGGCATGCGAGCTTAATGTCCTCACATGTCTCCCCCAAACGCTACGAAGTCCGCCGATAGATGAACGTTGAGGCCAGAATTACCCTCGACGAGGGCTGGATCTCACCACGCCACCGAGATATCCGCCACGATGCCCTTCCTCGATCAGAGAATGAGCGAGTGGACAACGGATGATCCTCACGATCAAGCAGTTCACTGCTCCATTAATCACTCCCTCGCTCAGTCAGGAAACAGACAACGTCAAGGTGAATGATATAACTAGGGTCCTAAACGGACCTAGAAAAACACATTGCTACTCACCTACAGACATCCGCACAGAGACGCTCCTGACACCAGAGAGATATAGAGAGATCGCCACTGCCTGCAGGTTCCAGGCCACTCCACTGAGCACTCGGAGTTCTTTTGAGCACTCTCTCTCTCTCTCTCTTATACTCTTATCTCTTTCTCTCTCTCTCTACTCTTTAACATTCATATGTGCACGTTTCTAACTTAAGTATTAGAGGATTGTCCCCTGAGATCATAACCCAAACTCCTTCTGACGCGTTACTCAATGGTTGCAAACTTACTAGGGATGGATGGACTCTCTTCTTTGAGATCCTCTCTCTCCCATCATCACGTCCTCAACGAGAGCTATGCGAACTCTAATCTTACTTTTAAGTACTCAACATAAAAAATAGAAAATAAAGAAGAAAGCAAGAGCACAAGATACTTTCTCAATTACAGTGGCACCGTATGCGTACCAATGATCACTCAACGTGATCTATTTTTTAAGGTAAGAGAAGCCCAGTAAATCTTGATAACGTATTCGTATATTTTAAACACAAAATAATCGACAAAATAATGGATGAAAGTTAACCGTGAGAAAAAATTTATATTACAATACTATGACAGTCCTTAATTGGATGGTGGCATTGCATTTAATGCAATGTTCACTGACATTTCTAACACACACAAAAATCACGACGTCATCGTCATCATCCTCGTCGTCGTCGTGGAGTGGATCCTTCCTTCCGTCCTGGCCGGTGCACCGCCTGCCTACCGAGGCGACAGCACCGACATGGAGATGGAGTACGTCGACATCGCCGGTTTCCGGACGTCTAACCCGCCGGGCGCGGGCGCCGACTGCTCGATGGAGAGGAGGTCCACGACGATCATCTCGGTCTCCGGCGGGGCGTCGACGGGCAGTCGCCTCTCGAGCATGTCAACTACCCGCGCCATGCTTGGACGCAGCTCCGACTTCTCCTGTATGCACCACAGCGCCACCTGCACCACCACTCTCACCTCCTCCTCCTCCACTTCTTCTTCCTCCGGGGGGGAGGTCAGCAGCCTCCCGTCCACCACCTCCATCACCTTCCCTTCCTTCAACTTCTCCGCCACGATCCTGGGGAAGTAGGACCACCTTCTCTGGGACGGCGTCCCCTGATCCTCCACCAGCCGCACGTTCCGCCGTCCCCCCACGATCTCCATTAGCACCATGCCGTAGCTGTATATGTCCGACTTCTCCGTGACCCCGGCGTTCAGCAGCCACTCCGGGGCCAGGTACCCGCGCGTCCCCCTCACGGTCGTCACCACCCTGCTCTCATCCTTCCCCATCAGCTTCGACAGGCCGAAGTCCGCCACGCAGGCCCGGAAGCCCTCGTCCAGGAGGATGTTCTCCGGCTTCACGTCGAGGTGCAGGATCCGGGCGCGGCAGTCGTGGTGAAGGTAGGAGAGCGCCTTGGCCACGTCCACGGCGACCTGGTACCTCAGCGCCCAGGGGAGGCACCTCCTCATCCGGCGGTCGCGGTCCGGGAAGATCCAGTTGTCTAGAGAGCCGTTGTCGATGTAGCCGTAGACGAGGTAGCGGGGCCCCGGGCGGGGGACGAGGCAGTAACCCAGGAGGCGCACAAGGTTGACGTGCTGAACGGTGGCGATGGCCGCCACCTCCGCGCGGAACTCGCGGTCGCCGTGCTCCGCACCCTCAATGCGCTTGACGGCGACGGCGGTGCCGTCTTCCAGGATCCCCTTGAAGACGGAGGCGGAGGCGCCGCGGCCCAGGATGGACCGGAAGTTGTCGGTGGCGGCCTCGAGCTGCTCGACACGGAACTGCGCCGGCAGGCCGGCGACCTTGCGGAGGAAGCTGTACTCGAGGCGGAGCTGCTCGCCCTGGAGGGCGGTGCGGCGCGCCATGGAGAGCCGGCGGTCGGGGGTGGAGTAGTAACGGAACATGGCCCAGACGAAGATGGCGAGGATGGCGGCGGAGTCGATGCCGGCGGAGATGAAGAAGGTTTTGGTGATGCCGAAGCAGAGCCAGAGGATGAGGAGGAGTACGAGGAGGGAGGCGACCACCGCCGCAGCCAGGGCCCTCGCCTTGTTGATCATCTCCAAGATCGATCACGCATGTAACGAAAGCGCGTACGTCGTCAAATTAAATTACGAAGGAGCTGCAGCTGCACCGCCATGGCCGGTGGGCGGGGACCGCGGGCGGGGATCAGAAGCTAGCTTGGCCCGGGCAAGGGGGTGCGACTGGCTGGAGCCCCTCGACGTTCCTTCTCTCCGGCTGCTGCTGCTGCTACAAGTTATAACTTGGAGGCCGGGCCACCGAGTGCTGCTGCTGCTGTCTTGCTTTGTTCGTTTCGGTGGGACAAGACGACGAACGAGTCGTCGGTTTGACTCGCCAGATTATTTATTTACTTATTTATTTTAATAATATTAATTTATTTTTTGCCCGGGGTCCACGTATGCAACTATCACCGCGACGCCAAAAAATAATAAGAAGAGAAGAAAAAACAGACTAGTTACTTGTTTTGTTTTGTTTTTTTTATTTTTTTATTTTTTTTGGGGGGGGTGTCCAGGAGAGGGGTTGAGTTACCGTGAGAACTGTTCGAATTGTTGACGGGAGGAATTAATAATAATATCCCATGCGCGTTGAATCGGTATTGATTTCATTCATATTTCCATGTGCGGTGGTGAAACTTGATGATCAAAGTCATTAATTAATCGGCTTTCGACGAATTGGTCAACCAAATGAATCAGACGCTTTGCTTGCTAGCAAACAAACTGGACCACACCTGCTAGCATTCATGCATGCCAAGACTGGGTCACGCATGGATTTACAGCTGATAATCCGTCGATCCGTCGACGTGGGTTGGACCAACATCACCCAACAATTAATTAATAATTAAGTAGCTAGCCTTGATTAGAATTAATGTTATCGAATATATATATATATATGAGCTCATCCGGCCGCCGTTCCATTTTTCCGTCGATCCCCACCCCCGGCCCCATTAGTCTTTTCAATTTTAAGAAGGCCCCATGCATGCATATTGTATCTCATCAATGGATTAGTTATCATCTGCATGAACGCGTGTTTGAACCGCTAGTTAACTAGAAAAGGATCGATCGATGTGGATCGGTCGGTCTCGTCCGGCCAATCAAATCTAACTTCTAATCCAATCAACCATCCGTTCCTTTTAATTAATTATCTGGTCAAGAAGAGTTTTCAAGAAGAAGCTAGGCAAGGTGACGTGAATTATCTTGGGTATTTAATTTGATCTAGCTTTGACGGTAACCTGTCGATGGATTATCCTTGCGTGTTTAATTTGATCAGCGCGTGGTGACGTGAACACGGGTGAGGGGGGATGGAAAATTGAGCTCTCGTGATTTTCTCTCTCCGTAGAATTGTTAAACACTTGTGTCGTTTATGGGACATACATATGACAATATTTATGGAGAGGAGAGATCCATCTAGAGTTTTGACCTAATCGAGTTCTTATACATAATTGTCTCGATCTCATAATCGATCTTCTCCATGTCATCTTCTTCGTGTGCGTGTGAATACGATTTCCGTTTTAAGTACACACTTCAACCTGTGATATAAAAACTCGAGTTTTGATTGCTCGTCATCTTTGTTCGAACGTACACACTTCAACCTGTGATATAAAAACTCGAGTTTTGATTGCTCGTCATCTTTGTTCGAACGATCACACTCACCCGCACGGCGGTGCCGATGCCACAGACGACAGATTGCACGTTTCTCGATGTCCATTGGCGATACTCGTGACCAAGGTGATTGTCGTGGCGGGCCCTTCTCTGAAACTCCCCAAGTTCACCGGGGATGGCGGGAGAGTCGGCGGGGCATTGCTTAGGACTAGTGACCGCGGTGACTGACGACTATCTATCGCGGAGATGAATTGCGCTAGCTTAGGACTAGTGACCGCGGTGGCTGACGACTATCTATCGCGGAGATGAATTGCTTGAATGGCACGTTGTCCAACGGTTGATTTTTGATAATTATAATAATTATTATTAATAAAGAGGTAAGGTAAGGTAAGTGATCATCTTCAAAGTCAGGTCCCTCAAATCAAATATGCTAAAATAAATACGTCAAGAAAAATGAGAGGAGGAGTTGGGAAGGGCAAGAGGAAGAGGGAATACATGCATGCATGCATGCTCTTGGCCCTCCCTCCAACCAACAAACCAAAACTACAGCACTCACTCTCAATCTCGTTTTGGTCCCAAATGTCGTCCCGCTTGTCATCTGGGAAGAGGAGGAGGGGATCTAATAATAATCTATCAAATGTCTCAGAGTCAGAGCATCTCTACGGATGGAAACTACTACGTACGTTCTCAATTAATTAATGTAGCAGCAGCAGCCGACCTGATCGACTGGCTGACTGACTGCTGTTCACGAACGAATACTACTGCAAGCCACTTCTTCCGACGATCACCAGCCGCCGCTGCTCCCCCAAACGAAATGAAAAATGAATGCTATCCTAACGTCCGCAACAACGCCTGGATGTCACGACCCGCCGGATAAACAGATTTGCTGCAATAACGGATGAGTTTTCTTGTTCTTCTTCTTCTTCTTCTTCCCTGCCCGGTCAACTACAACTGTTAATTGTGTTGTTATTATTTACACGATCCTCCCAAACGATATGATTTACAGACATGGCAACGAGGAGCAAAGCAATGCTTGTATCCAGTAATATATATATATATATATATATATATATATATATATATATATATATATATATATATATATATATATATATATATACTAGTCAAATGAACGCGCTTCGCGCGTGTGTTTATTTTTATTTTTGAAGTCCAACCTTTTGAAGGTTATTCTCGCTAAAAATGGGGAATGAACCCACAAAGAAAATTACAACTTAGTCATAAAGTGTCACAATATACATCAGGTATATTCAAATTCACGTTTTATGTTGGAACCTGTGATAATTAGGATTAATTGTCCCCAACAGCTAGAACATAAAAGTATTGCTGTTCACTTTACAAAAAGAGTATCCTCCCTCCCCAACATGGTAGCAAATTAGATCCACATACTCGTCTGGGTAGAACAATAAGAAATCCACCCTTAATCTTACTGGCAATACAATCCTAGCATTTACTTACAAAATGTTGATCTTATAAGCTAGTGTTCAATGTTGCTTACAGTTACAACCTTTCCAGAATTGAAACACAAAAAAGCTAAGTAATCAGCACTTTCAAATTAGCCCCTTGGTTGACGTTTTGAATCCCCGCAATAATATTGTGCTGAGTAAATTACCATTTTATGTAACATGTGAGATAAACATGGTTTCTTCCTATTATTCTCAAACAGGGTCTTGCCGATGCTATTAATTCACTCGCCTTAAAGAATAGAAAATATTTGTTGCAAACATCTAATAGATACAACATGAATCCTATCGATCAAAAAAAAAGAATGATGCATGGCCCTTGCTGTCTGGAAATTTTAAAATGCCGGGTAGCTCTAAGGATGGTGAAATAACAAACATGTTCCTTTGAAAACATGACAAGAATAGTAAACAAGTAGTCCCTATTTCCAGACGAAAGAGAACTACTTTTGGAGTTAACTAATAAGCATGCTACCAGAATCCTTTTAGCATTCTTGAAAAGTAGGGTTTATTACATGAAAAACAAAATGGCAACTACCTTGAGATACTTCTCAGCCAAAATGTAGTAGGGAAGATCTTCTTAAGGTCATACAAAGGTCTCAGACAAAGACTCGGTTGAAGGAATGATGCCCCCGAAGCTTGAAACAGCGAAACAGCAGCACGTTGACCATAATGCAGGGATTCTGTCACCCAAAGATCATTAATGGAGATGAGAAATAGTCTTCTGGAACCTCAAATTTTTCAGCAGAATAGAAGACTTTTCATTAAACATGTGCTAAATAGAAGGAAGAAAAGGAAAGCCATGCAGAGGAAATATTCCATTGTGACAATGCAGAGAACCGTATACTGTTAGCATATTAAGATACAATCGCATGGAGATGAATGGTAAATACTAAATAGCTTGGGGTTCCTTCTCATGTCTCATTACTTTCTCATATGACAATGCATACAAATCATCATTATAAACACACACAGAATTTAAAACAAGAATGAAGAAAGAGAGAAAGTTATAAATGGCGAGAAAAATTGCAATCTTACTTAAACCTATGATTTTTTTTTTGTTTTCTTCATTTGAAGGTGATAAAAATGTCATAACCTACTGAAAATAAACAAAATAAGAAGAATATCAGGTTGCAAAATCTACCATCACCACAGGAAAGGAAAGAAACAGTAAAAGCCTGCAAAGTCACTCCCATACAAAACATAAAAGGATAATACAAATAACAGTCCCTAAAACCTACTCTACAGAGATAATAGAGAAACGTTAAGTGACTAAGAAAACGATGGTACACAGTAAATAGAATGGGCATTATCTGAGTGCATGTTCTGACATGCATTGACGAAATGACATAATAAAGTGAACTTCCACCACTCCTTAACCATCACAAGATTTGCCTCTTCAGAGATAAAGACCCCCCACAGCCATGAACATGTTTTTCATCCAATGAATGACCCTTCTAAGGAAAGGATGACAAAAGAAGCATTATGCCATGGCTTAATCTTCTTGTGTTCCACCTATACCAAATATATATCCCATTGCATGCTGGAAAAAGACAAGAGAGATACCTTTGCCACAGGCTGAATCTGATCCAACAAAGAGATTATATGGCGTAATGTAAGAGACTGATACCACAATTGAAACAATTGCTTATTATGTGAGCCAAGAAGGGTCTTTGCTTCAACTAAATCATTCTTCAAGACAGAAATGCTTCCCGCTCACTCACAGAAAAATCTCAATATCTAGAACCAAAGAGAGAAATCATAAAGATGTAAAGATAGGTTTCAATAATTTTTAAGACAGCAGCGAGTCCCTTGAGCAGGGTAATCTTGTGGCAAAAGCGCTTCTCTGGCATTAGACATCAGTTGTCTATCACAATCATCTCATCTTTCATTTATGATCAAATGCTATGTCATACTTGCATATAGAACTGTTAGGGTAGTTCAGCTTCAGCTTGCAGTTTATTTTACCCACTTCATAGGAGTTGTAACCACTAATAAAGGGCAAGCTGTCCTTTTTATTAGCAACAAATTTCACTTTGTGAAGCATTGTCTTGGCTGACTCTTGTTTCTGTTGGTAATCAGTTCACTGCTTTGGGTTGTTGGTCTAGTCTTTGGTTATTTATTTCGAGGGATATTTTGAACTTTTTTAAGAACATATGAATAAGTTTTCTGTTGTCAATGGATATTTCAAACTTTTTATGAACATAGGAATGTTACACTATATTTTTCTGTATTATCTGGATCTCTAGGGTTCTTGGCTATTGATTGTCATGATAATCAGATACTCCATAGTCATGAAGATTATGTTGACGTTCATTGGACAAGGACAAAGGCTCTTCTACAATCCTAAACTGCATAGCCTTTCGTTTCCCTTTCCCAATTCCTTCATTTACGTTCCTTTAACCAAGGATTGGAGAGTCAAATAGAGTCTTGGGTCTGGCCGGGCCTGGTCCAATATCCTTGAAATCAGATAAAATTGTCTGATCCTGATCCAAATTGGACGAGAATTTGCCAATTCTGCTAACCATGCCTTCAACACTCTCATAAAGAAACTAAACTTATATTCTTAGTGAAATTTTTTACATGGGCATCAGGAAATTTACAAACCTGTGGAGCTAATAAGACTTCGATCATTAATTAGGAGGCTTCTGATTGACTATGTGCAGTTTGCTGGTGGTCTCGACTCTGAAACAATGTCAGCTTTCGAGGAGTTGAGACATGGGGTTCACATTCATAGGACAGAATCCCAAGAGCTGCTCCCAGGAGTGACACTTTCTTAATTAAGATACATGCATTCACAGTTCCTGATCTCAGTCAAGACTGTGCTAGGAGGGAAGAGGATTCAAACTTGGAAGATGACTTATGTTGAATACTTTAACTTACATATGCCACGCTGGTTAGAATGCATTCATTCAACCTTGCATGACAGTTCCTGTTATATATGTTAGGCTATGATATCTATATTACAAGTATTAACTTGGTACCTTGGTCAGTGCAAATGTTAGAAGCAGAGAGAAGAACAGATAATATTGCCAAAGATGTTTGCATATTAAAGTAAAGAGCATCTATGGAACAACGCATGAATACCAAAACATGACAAACCCAAATATACAAGGCATGTGGATTCATACGCACATGGGCATACACATGATCCATATACGGAATCAGACGATGGCACGAAATACAGACACATGATCCATATTCGTTTCAAACATGCAGACATTTGCTAAAAGGGGTTTATATGCAAAGACAATTTTTATTATTTCAGGCATCTCGTCTTCTTCATCGTCTTCGTCTTCGCAGAAGGGAGAAAGGAAGCAAAACAGGGCCACCAGAAAGTGAAGTTGTAGAGCGAGTAGATGTTACCTTACATATGTTCAGAAAATAAAGAGTTTATTTTTAACTTTGCTTGAGGTGACTGCACAAGGGGAACTCCAACGTGCAGCCGCAGATTTACTTTCAAAACAGAATTCTTTTTCATTTGTTAACATTGTAGATGATTTTTTTCTCTTTTCTTTTTTATTTTTTTAATTTTGAGATTGGCAGCTTTTGCCACAATGGCATCTCACGGCGCCTATGTAAATGCTGTTGTTGACAAATAGGAGTATTCCTGTACCACTGGATATTATTATTGGATGGGCAAAAGCTTAATTTTCTCCACATGTTAGTACAAATCCTAGGAACACTTGAATTTCCGCATCTTTCACTATGGGCGCAAAAAATTTGTGTATGTATTGGCACACAATACAGTTCTTGTTAGAAGAAGGGAGGATTTGCCTCTCTTTGTTCAAGGAATAGCAGTGTTTTTTCAAGCAGATGTAAAACAGTTGATATCCATGAAATATACAAATAGGTGCAAAAGAAGAATCATTTCTAAAGTAGCATGAACTTGCCATCTCAGAGGAAAGAAGAATCATTTCGGAACCTGGTGGGAGAGAAATCTTAGGTGGATCTTGAGAGATGGCAATCCATTAAGGAAATAGGATGAAATTTGTTCTTTTGTGGTTTTTGCAGGATATCAACTGGATGGGGAAAAACATGATATGTGTAAAGATGGTTATCTTGTAGTCGCTTCTTTTGCACCTATTTGTATATTTCTTGCCTATTATGAAAAGATGGTTATCTTGAATTCCATCTTATAAAAAACAGTTGTAAGTCTGAGAATCACGTTATAAAAAATGGTTGTATTTGTTAAAACCACATAAAATTATATTAAACTGCCTAGGTTAGAAATAAGCAGAATTCTACTGATTAGACTATGGTGTTTGGGCCTAATTGCTATTTGCAGCTAGAGAATTATGCTAAAACTTGTGCCAAGGTTATTATCATTGGAAGTGCAGAAACCATCTACACACAGTTGTTGAGATAAAAAGTTTAGCAATAAATATTAAAACTCTGTTGTCTAGCCAGTAAGCATGACATGGAAAATAATGTGTATATGAGGCCACAGACAAAAAACAAGACGTCAAGATGAATATTGAACCCAAAACTCTTAGCTTTCCCAAAAGCAGACAGCTAGTATCAATATCCTATACGTCCAGCAGAAGAACATAAAACATCTAAACGTAGACAAGAATACATAAAATGTACAAAAACAAAAAATAAAAAGAAAATAAAAGAGCAACTTGCCTTCCACCAGAAAAATTTCTGCAACCGTAAAACTGCCAACGTGATTTCTGTTACTGTAAAACTGCTCCCTCAGGCAACGTAATTTCTGCTACAGAAAAATTGCTCCCTTTCTTCTCTATGTTTTTAACAAACAACGGTGATATGAGTCCTTGAGGTATTTCCCCAAAAAAAAATAAAAGGAAAATTTAAAAAGTGACTTACCTTCCACCAGTGTTAAAAGATACAAAGACGAGAAGGAGGATGGAGTCGAGGGCGCCTTATATAGGAGTAGAAAACCTCAATGTGGACTCCGAGAGGAAGAAGGAACGTTGAATCATGGTCAGATGGTGGAGAAGGAAACAGAGTAAGGGGGAGGGAGAGGTAAGTCGACCTGATATTTCGGGGAAGGGAAGGAACCGTAAAGTCGAATAGGATTTCAATCGTGAATCCATGGAGAAGATGGAAGGGAATGAATCGGAATCTCAGGGCCTTCTCGTGACGGACCTGGACCTTGGATGTGGATCTGGACTGTTCGAGCTCGAAGGACTTCAATTGAACGATTTCCCCCCTTTTTGATTAGTGTCGCCGGTTCAAGTGATTTTTGGTTCGAGTGCAATTTCTTCGCCTCAATATCTGGTCCTCCAGGTACTGGTGCAGCTGTAGCCGCCGCACCTCCTCCCCCTGCAGCACCCCCGGCGTCCCCTCCTAGCACCTGCTCACGAAGCCCCTGTCGTCGTTCCCGCCGCGCTGATCGCCGCTGAACCGGAAGCACAACCCCAGCACGCAGATCTCACGGAACAGAATACCCATCAAACAAGTAGTACGACTTCGCCTTGGGGTTATCCCCGTCCTGATAATGACGGCTATGACCAAACCGTAGATGCCGAGCACTCTCGCCATGACGACGGGCACGATGGACTTCATTGCAAGCTCCGGCCGCATCACCCCCATCGAGGCAACCGTGACCCCGCTCTTCGCCGTCCCGTAAGCCGCCCCCATGCCTGCAGGAGCGCAAAACAGCCCCCCGTCAGAACCCAAAATGGAAAAGAAGCCCTGCACCGAACTTATCAGAGATCCCCGGGGTGAGAGAATTGGAATTCACAGGAGAAGACGAGGGCCGCGGCGGCGCCGAGGAAGCCGAAGAACGGAGCTGTCTCGTCACCGCTGAAGGAGGACATCTTGCCGGTGACTCTGGATCTGGGGGAAACCCTAGCTTCTCGGCTTCCTGCCGCTCCCTGGATCTCCCGTAAACACAGAGCAGGAGGTGAACCTGAGGAAGACGGAGGAAGATTGATAATATGTGAACCGACCGAAAAATGAGAAAATCGGCCGAAAACTAAACCGTCTGTCCGAACCATAAAAGTAAACCGGCGGAACGATATCTCTGAACCGGCGGAAAAAAGTAAACCGGCGGAACGATATCTCTGAACCGGCGGAAAAAAACCGGTCATTTCGTTTAGAGTATATAGTATAGATTAGTACGCACAAATGCTACTAGCTAGTCTCGCTCCTCATGCCAGTCCCAGTGCTAGCAGTAAGTAGTATCTCATCCTGGATTTGTTTTGATGATGACGGTGATTATCAAACGTGAACGTGTTGTTATCTGATCACCCTTCCTCTCTTTTTTTTTTTTTTGGGGGGGGGGGGTTTGAAGTTTGTTTGTCGGCTCCTCGAGACGATCAAAGTGTAACGCGGGAGCGGAAAAGGTTCAGAATTGCCTCCTCTCGCATGCCTTTCACCCGACCAGGAAAAGAAAAAGATATAACATACAACTTTTCGCCACCTTCTAATAATAAGGATTTATTGTATCAACTAATTAATTACCCCTTCGTAGAAACACACGATGAACCGAGAGAAAACCACCTGTAACAGCAGCATCGGGTTCGAGCCGAGATTAAAGTGTAACGAAATGACTATTTCCCCCCTTTTTTTCTTTCTTCAAAAATATAAAAAATCTTACATAAAAATTATTATTAAAAATAAATTTATAAAAAATATTTCTAAAAATATTTTATCATACGTATCACTGTGTAAATCTAAATTATGTAAAAATATCATATTTATTTATAAACATATCACTATTTTATCAAAAATTTATAAACAAAGTATGCTTAAATGATATTTATACATTATTTGAATTAACTCACTGATATACCTATCATAATATTTTTTTAAAAAATAGTTTTTTATAAATTCATCTCTAATAATAAGTTTTATTTAAAAATCTCAAAATTTAAACTCATGTTTTGAGTTGTGATATTCATAAGATTTTATTAGTAACATCCCGCTTTACCTGTCGACCATGCAAAATTTTGATAAAAATCTCACTTTTAGTACGAAAATTGACAAGAAGGAAACTCACCATGATCCAATAATACCTAACATAGATTGCCCTACAGTCCACAATATTTGTCCACCAAGATCTACTGAAGGTTGAACCAAAATCCAAACCCGTAAAAATCCACGTGACGCACCACTCCACTCAAGTAACCATTAATGTAATAATGACAAAGATTATCTCAAAAGATAATAGAACGACGTATTAACACCCACGTCCCCTCGTACGTACCACCCATAATCCCATGATCAAGAAAACCAGGACCCCACTAAATAAGAGCGCAAAGAGAACAAGACTTAAACTCAAAAAAGACTACAACTAAGAAGATCTTGAGAAAAAAATTAGAGAGATACTCTTATGACTGTTATGACGCTCACACTCTACTTAACTTCTACTCATCTCTCAAACACCACCAAACCATCCGAGCACTCCCAATCACCCTCCACATGCTTCTCTCACTCGGCTCAAGCACTCCCAATCACCATCCACGCACTACTCTCACTCTACCTAAACACTCTCTTATATGAACGCACTCTCACTCGTCCAAACACTCACCTGACTTAAAACATTGAAAAATTATCTCACGAGAATTCTCTCGAAACTCATTATGACGTGATTTATTTACTCACATGTTTACCTCGTGAATGACTTCCTGCTTCACGGATCTACAAATCTTAGAGATGTAACTCTAACTCTCAATTAGAGATACCGCTTTTTAACCTCTATAAAAATAATTAAAAAAACTCTTGAAAATAATATTAACCTCAACCGATGACCCCAATTCTAACACCGTCAGAAAAGAAAAAAAAACTCCTACCTGGAACTTGGCTTAGAACGTCTGATATCTCCACCCCGTGAAACAACCGGACAACGCTTGGGGAAGCATAAAGGTAATCTTAAATGAAATCAACATTAGACACGCACAGAAGGGCACACAGCCTCAACCCTACCTCATCAGGCAGCCGGCTACTCTTTCAGATAAAAAAAACTGGGGATTCAGTTCACTGATCGATCAACAAGAAAACTCCTGCAACTCTTCCAGGTTAAACAACTCGGAGTCACCTTAAACACAAACACGAGCATACTCTCCACACGCCTAAAGATATATGACACTAAATTTTGGGGCAAACGGGACCAAATAGGCCACACGAGATACATAAAAATCCTCAATCGAAGGCGTCATCATCATCATCTGGAAGCGGCTGTGCAGCAGCAGCAGCAAGATCAGCCTCGTGCCTGCAGGGAGGATGGCATAAAACCAGACTTTAGAAATAACGATGAGCAAAGTATTTTTGTAACTTGCATGTAATATGACAAAAAATTGGCAATGTGACACAAAAGTTGAACACATTTAATAATGATTATATTATCGACATTGGGTTTGTCAATGATCAGGGCCATTCATTAGCTGCAAGATTAATGAATAGAACCACCAAATCAGCTCTACGATGACTCGGGCAACAACTACCTTAGATGAAAACAGAAAATGCGTAAGAAAGCATTGTCGATTTCTTGCTTCGAATTAGTAATGTAGATGATAGCAGATGCTATGATACTCACTGTTGTTGTGCAGCCAAGTCGATCTGCACTTCTGGAGGAGCAAGAGCAGGTGACTCAACAAAATGAAGATTTGGATCCCTAACCGAATCCGAAAACACGTGTCAGGAACCATCTATAACACAATTAAAATTAGATGGGAGATGAGGTTCCTTACCCTGCAAGTTTTCTAGCAAGATAAAGGAATGGCTTCTCAAAGTTGTAATTACTCTTTGCAGAGATCTCATAATACTGCAAATTCTTCTTCCTGTGAAAAGTAACCTGCTTTGCCTTCACCTGCCTATTTTTGACATCCACCTTGTTGCCACAAAGAACAATCGGGATGTTCTCACACACCCTGTTTTTCATACAACTATTGTCAGATCAGAAATGATGTATTAGAATAGAAAACAATTACTCCAAGAAAATGGCACAAACCGGCATAAATCCCGATGCCATGTAGGAACATTCTTGTATGTCAACCGAGCAGTCACATCAAACATGATGATAGCACACTGCCCATTAATACTGCAATATAAGAAATAGCCAACCATCATGATAATTATAAAAGTAAAACATGCAAAAAAAATGACCAGGACTATAAAAAGTACTTGGGGCCTACAGAAAGAATTCAACTTTGCATCATTGATCACAATTGAATCGCCTGATTAGTTGGAAGAAAGAGACAGGGAAAATATATAAAACCTTTCCCTTTTGGGGGAAAAAAAAGCTCAGCAAAGTATATAAATCCTGCCAAAGAGACGGATAATACCCAAAACCGGGAAACATTGTCAGCCAAAAATCCAAAATACAAAAGTTTTTTTTATTAGCAGCAGGAGAAAAATGAATGTTCAATAATACTACTAGCCATGGTCAACGATACCTGAAACCCTTCTATGCGCCCCTTTCTTTTGGGTGGGACCATGGGTGGGTGAGTTGCGGAAGGGGATGAGGGGATGGAAGAAATTCAAATGACAGAATTACCCCGACCATCTAACATTCAGTGCAAAAAAGTTGGAGTGCGCAAGCAAAATTGTTTCATATCAACTACAAGAAATGATGCCACACAAGCTGGTTATCAATGCATTTCATTATGACTGGAAATTTCTGCCTTACAGGGCTGTTCAAGTTCATCCTGGGATCTGGAAGTAACAAGCATATCTGGTTCTTACAAAAGTTGAACTAACATCAAAGAGGTGAAAGAACCAGAAATTATGAGTATTAGTGAAATGGATTGCAAAACTAAGAACATATTGGAATTTTTTGATGATGAGAATTCATGGTGACCACAACATAACAAGATTTCACATGTGCTCTAGAAGATTTTACTTGTGCTATGGTTGTTCATCGAGTAAATTCTAGATCATACATGTGAGAACTTGAGAAATGTGAATTCTAGTAATCTTCTGGTAGTTAATTGTTAGAGATAGAAAATGGTCCTCATACGTTGGAAACACATAACCATCCTTCAGGTAATACAAACTCTGGCAACTTCTAATTCATAGTCATCAAGGATGTACCATGAAACAATGATAATGTCACAAACCATGTGACTGTGCATCAAGCATGGGACTTGGGACCTCACAACTCTGAACCCTGTGTGCACAGCTCTCTCTACTGTAAGTTCTACAAGTGATGTTTAAACTAACACATGCCTGGGAGATCCCTAGTGCAGAAACTTAGATACAAGGAAGAAAGCAACAAAACTGACGACATGGAATCTATTGAATTATATTAAAGAGAAGAGAAAAATCTCCCTATCACTAATGAGAAAATTTAGTCACTTGCAATCTCATTAAACAGGGTTAACTATTGATAACAACTCTGATTTATGGAATGGGATGAGGTGTTGGTGGAAAACTGGGCTCAAGGGTCGATGTTTAGGGTGATCATGGTGTAAAAGGCGGACATAGCTGGTCGTAAAACCACGCAGGCATGACCTGGGTTTTTTGCTTGAATTATAGCTAAGTCAGACAGAGAAATAAATGGGCACCGACCACAAGAATCATAGAGATTTGTAAAAAGAACCAAGGTTGAGACTTCAAGAGAGTGCTCTTTATTGCCCGAAAACAATATCATAAACTTCGAAAGAAAAAAATCATGAAATGAAGTTCTTTATAAGCCAACCTTTTCTGCAGAGCGAATGCAAAGCCCAAAAGGATGCTCACAAAAATAAGAAACTAAAAACATAAAATATCTACAGCAAACTGAGATCATGAGCTGTGTACATGGATTTCTGCACTATTATAAATTCAGGTAAATATAATACAAAACTCACTAGTATCCATCTCTAAGACCACCAAATTTTTCCTGACCAGCTGTGTCCCAGCAATTAAATCGAATTTTTCCGCAGTTAGTGAAGAAGTCCAGGGGGTGGACCTCAACACCAATGGTCGCTGCAAAACATATATATATATTAATAGGAAGCTGATGAATACATCTTCATGAAAGCCTTTCTTCATAAAAGTTTTGATGATTTAGCCAATCAATGCCCCAAGGAAATGCATACGCTCATATTTCTTCTCAAACTCTCCAGTGAGGTGCCTCTTGACAAATGTAGTTTTCCCTGCACAATCAAAATCAATGAACATTTATGCACTCCACATCAGTACACAATGAAGAAACTGAATCCACATGGACAAAGCGAAAATGGCAGTTTAGACGGTAGAATTTTAAGCACCAAAAGATGCAAGATTATGGGAAGAATTTTTTTTCAAGCTTGATTGTTGCATATTTTTATACCTACAAAATGGAAAACATAGGCGATTGCTACTTTCCATTCTCATTACTTCGCACTACTTGTAGCTTATGTGAAATCCAAGATAGTGCTAACTCTCTGCGTTCAGTTCCCTACCAATAAAAATAAACTTTCAGAACGAAGTGATACATCCTATATGAGGCCTAGGCGATGGCCTAGACGTTTGAGGCATTTTATTAGTATATATATATATTTCAAAAAATATGAATATATGTTTAAGTTTCAAAGAAAATACATACATACAATCAAGATTTTCAATAAAATTAACAATAATCAAGATTGAGGCAAAAATACATATATACATATAAGATAAGATTTGAATAAAGGAACTGGACCAAATGAAGAAGACTGAGAGTGAGACGTTTGAAGCGAAAGCGAGGCAGTTTGGGGCCGCCTCACTGCCTCAAATGCCTAGGAGAGCGCCTAGGTGCGCCTCTGACTACATAGCTTTACACTCAAGCCCGAAGCAATGGTTTGGGATAAACTAAGATGAGGAAGAAACATATATATCAATGTTTCTAACGTTAAATACAGAGAAAAGAAAGCATTGCAAGAAGGATTCTCAGATACTCCATATGGTCATTGAAAAATTCAAAATATTAAGAAAGAACACAAGCATTCATTATATAAGGAGCTATAAAGAACTTTCAGTCGAAAGTTTGAAACAAGCTCATACCTAGGCAGATCCTAAAATCAGAAAACTATGAACGCATGGCTGTGAAGTGATAAAAGGGCCAAACTTTCAATTCTATAAGGCTACACGTGAAAAAAATGTAAAGCTAGCATGGATAGAGGGACAGTCGGGATATCTAAAATTACCAGAATAAGCGGATCAATCGAAACATCACTCACCAAAAAGACAAACAACTGATAACTTTTCGACTTAACGATCCTATAAGTTATAATGAACGCATTTCTGTTGCCCCGGTACACACTGATGATCCATAAAAAACGAAAGGATGGATAGAGGAGGGCCACTAATTTCGCAGCCGCATTAACAAGCATATTGTTCGTGCATACAAGAAATGTATGCCATTAGCCACACAGACAAAAAGCAACACACACACACACACACACACACAGAGAGAGAGAGAGAGAGAGAGAGGCATCACCAGTCCCTCCATCACCAACGATGACAAGCTTGAAGTTGGGGCAGTCCGCCGGCTGCTGCATTGTCAATGCCTGCATGAGGAAGGATCAACTCAACAACAACAGACCAAGAAGAGAAACAACTCAACGATCAACTCCCCTCAGCAGCCACCGGAAGGAAGAGGGAGAAGTGGTCGCGAAGTGAAAATGAGAGTGGGTTCCTCTAAAACCCTAACAAGAGAGAGGGGGGGCCTCACTATTTGGGGCTGCTCCACACCGCCGCCTTCCCTTCCCTTCCCTTCGCGAGCGACGGAGCGAGCAACAAGTTTAGGGGAAGAGAAGAGAGAGAGGAGAGAGAGAGAGAGAGAGCGGGAGGGAGAAAGAAGAGAGGGAAAAAAGACGCACCCGCTGGAACCCTATTAGTCGTCGTGGTCCTCGTCAAGGGAAGGGCGGGGGCCCCTTCTGCTTGGATCCCACGCAGGATTCTCATCCGTTCGATCTAAAATCGCCGACCCATGGATCCGTACGATGAGCGCTGGATTCTGGACGAGATAAAGCTTTTTTAATAATAAAAAGTATCAAATTGCATTTGTATCGACGTAGGTACGAGGGTTGGTTGATTTTTCATGAGCACAATTCGACGCGACTTTTGTACCACGAACCATGGTTTCAACTATTTTTATTTAGAGAATAATATTGTTTCCTCTATGTAAGAAAGCAATTTGCTCGCAATAAAGTTCAAGTAAAAATGTTTTTTTTCACATATAAAATAGACTCAATCCACATGCCATATGTTTCTTCTCTGACCTTAAAGCTACGTTTGATAACTAAATGGTCAATATATTATGATCTTGAAATCCTCGTCTCTCAAAAGTCTCACCAAATATATCCATGTCATATCAAAATTATTCAAAAGTTAGATTATGAATTTTAGAGAGAGATAGATAAAAAAGAGAACAATTTTCATAATCTTCGAAAGTTAATCTTCACTAGATTTTTCTCACTCTAAGGCCCACTTTGTTAAAAGGGTAAGATTAAGTGGAATATGTCATTCGACCCACATGGGTCGTTCGATCCATGTGGGTTGTGGGTCGAATACGTCATTCGACCCATGTGAGTCGAATGACTAATTCCCCATTTTCTATCCAATTTGAATTGTAACGACCTCATTAGACCGTTCTCCACCAAAGTAGGTTAGGAACATCATTGGAGAATAATACCTCTTGTAACCGGCTAAGATCGGCCTCAATCTTAGTTGACTTTATCTTAACCATTTAACAAAGTGAGCCTAAAAGATTATGAAAAAAAGTCATAATCTATTGAATTGTCAAACAAGACCTAAACTTCCATCATCTTATCTCCACCAAGAATTAATCTGATCACCATAAAGAAAGAAATAATAGAAAGAGGAAAGATTAGCAAGTTATTTAAATCAAAATTAGAGCTGTCAATGGGTCGTGTCGTCCCGATAAATTCGCGAATCTAGCTCGATTTTGGGTCAGGCTGTAATGTCTTTTTCAATCCGTAGACACTTAGTCGGACCTAAAAATCTGGCCCGATTAAACTCATGGGTCGGGCTAAGACTTTGAGTTAGGCTCGCGGATCGGCCCGACTTGTTTTCTTTTTTTTTCTTCTTTCAAATTTTAAAAACTACTTAATTAAAATTATGTTATTTTATTTAATTAAAAAAATTAAAATTATATTTTCACATAAATTATATAATTAATATCAAAACTCTAATTAATTTAGTGAGATTATACGTTTTATATTAATAAATATATTATTTTTTATTTTTTATTTAAATTGTCAGGTTGAGTCGGACTTTTGTTGAACTTTATAATTTTTTAATAATATCGTGTCTGACCCGACATAGTTTGGACTCGGGCCGAATTAAGATTTTAATATTGATAAATAGGTCGGGCCGACCTAATCTCGACTCGGACCCGACTCATTGACAGCCCAGTCAGGACTAAGAAGGAGAGGAGGATCCTCCGACCGGACCCGACCGGCGGCTCAACTGGATAGAAGACTAGAAGCTTTCGACCGGTCCAGAGAAAGACTCCAGACAAACGGGAAGGGAAGGGAAGGGAAGGCTCCCCCGTCCCCTCCCTCCCCTCCGTCCCTCCGACTCCGAATCCGTGTTTTTATTGTTGTGGAGTGGGGGTGAGCAGGAGGAGGGAGGGGCAAGGTGGGGAGGGAGACGGAGGCGGGCGGTTCGAAGGGAAGAAAGACTGGGTTGGGGCCGGCCGCCGCCATGTCGCTGACCGGGGTGAGGATGACGGAGGAGGTGTGGCTGACCTGCCTCAGCCACGCTCTCACCACGGAGAAGGAGGAGATCATGGGCCTCCTCCTGGGTGACATCCATGTAATCAGCTCTTCCCCTTCCGCCTCCAACTATTCCTCTTGCTGTTGATTTTTCTTCTCTTCTTGTTCATCCTCCTCCTCGAGGGCGATCTCGGACATGGGGGTGCTTATTGTCTATATGGGTTCCCTGCGTTCCTGGGTGGGGAATGGGGATCTATTGGGGCGGGCGGCAGGGTGGAGTGCTTATGCCGTACAATATGGGGCTTTTGCGAGGTCCTCTTGTGGATCCCTTTTTTTCGCCCTCATTCTGTGTCTGTTGTTGTTCGGTGGGATACTTATTTTTGTCCATGCTTGTACACTAGCGTGGCTAAAAATCGGTATCGTTTCCTGCAATCTGTATGGTTGTTGGAATGTGTTACGGGTGGCTGGTGTGAGCATCTAGAGAGAGTGTGAGACCCTCAGTCAACTAGAGTTGCTAGCGACTTTTGTCCCACATTAGATTCTACAAAGAGTTGGATCGACTTGTAAGAAAAAGAAATGCCCTAAAGTACGATGGCGAAAATCTAAAGTACGATCCCATCATAGGGATACAATGAAAAAAAGGGGGAAAAAGCCTCAATGTCTATGTTTTGGGGAAGGATAAATGATTCTTAACAAATGGTGTATGAGCTCAGCATTTGTTGGTCTAATGTGGCGTATCAATGTACCATTTATCTGCTGCGCATGAACGGGCATAATCTCCATCGGCACCTAGACGACGAGGGCGTCGGTCTTGTAAAGGGGGAGGTATTGTTACGGGTGGGTGGTGTGAGCACGTGGAAGGAGTGTGAGACTCTCAGCCAACTAGATTTGCGGCTTTAGTCCCACATTGGATTCTACAAAGAGTTGGACCGATTTATAAGAAAAAAGAAGCCCCTATCTCAATTCCTAAGTTTTGGGGAAGGATAAATGGTTCCTAACAGAATGCCCACGTTTTGTCGTCTCGAGCTGTTCATAAAAATGGGCTGTTCCTCTCTTTTGGTTTTCTCGAGACTGTGTATTGTAATGGGGTTTGCTGGATGGGTAGCGAGGGTTTTGGTTTTTGTTGGCTTTGATTTTTAGCTGGGTACTAGATGAGAAAGCTTATCTTCTGATGATCCTTTCAATAAAAAATAGTTTTAATTGTGTGAGGAATCGTTTTTGAACCATTTGCCGATCATGTTTTTTTTAATGATTTCCTCTTTGACATGCATCTAACGAAGAGCATGATGTAAGAAGAGCTTCGTTGAATGAGTTAAATCAGAGTCTTTTAGTTGTTGTTTACATGGGGTCAACCTTGTTTTATTTTTGTTAGGGAGGATAGAAATTACTGAATCTGGACGAAGTTTTTGCTTTTGTCTTTGTTGTTGTTGTTGTTGTTTTTAAACTCAGGCTGTCTTGATTTGGAGTTTCCAGCATGCGGGTAACGGGAATGTCACTGCTCTAATCTGGGGTGCCTCACCTCAGGTGAGGTCAGACCGTCGCAAGGACCGAGTTGAGACAAATCCAGAACAATTGGCCGCAGCATCTGCCCAAGCTGAGATATCCAATGAATTTGATTGTTAGATCATAATATCTTCGAATGTTAAGATAGTCTTGTGTAAAATATTTTGAGGATTTTTAGGCGTTTAACTTGACCCTGTAGCACATGATGACACTAAGAACGGGACGGACAACAAGAGTGATTGGATGGTATCACTCACATCCACACATTACAGTCATGCCATCTCATGTTGGTGAGTGAGAGCTAGTGATGTTGTTACTCTCTTTGTCACCATGAATTTTATCTCCAAGTTTGCTTCTGGGTTACTAACATTCAGTTTGTCTTATTACTTAACAGAGTTCTTTCTTGATTTTCGATTTAAATTTGTCTTTATTATGAGTCAACAATGGTCATGGAATCTGGCATTAGATGCAGTAGTGTATGAGCTAGCCTAGTCAATAACACAAGTGCAATTCTAGTTGTTTATCAATGCAAGCTGCTGACCTTTGAGTCGAGTCTTCTTTACTATTATTCGTTTCTTATTAATCTAAACCCTGCTATCAGTAGTACACAACTCCTAATATGACTGCACTCCCATGATTGTGACATATTTTGGTTCTATATTGTGAAAGCCTCCTGAATCACCTGAAAAAAATTGTATTATCTAGATCCAATCCTTCATTCCTGGTGGAGTATCCATGTTAGATCCTGTATACCATATAAGATATCCTCTCTACTGTGCCAATTTGTAATATCAATTCACACGGTCTATTTTGGAGATGTTCCCCAAAAGTGGGATATATTCCTCATGTCTTCCAAATTCCGATTGGGTGAAACATTTTCCCATGGTTGTATCCTCTTGTTTATTTTGGATGATATTAGATTGTAAGCCACCCTTGAAGTACAATAACAGAGGGAATAGGAGAGGACCGTCTTTCTGTTGAGAAGATATGGATAAGAGAATAAGATTTCATGGTCGTTCTTGGGAGGTGGAGGGGGAGAAAAGGTCGTTGGATAACCTGATGGCAGATGTCGTAGGTTAATTGAGGCATTTGAGGATGACACTGAGTGAATGGGTAAAGAGACAGGCCAATAACAAATAAGGAAAGGGGAGCTTGGCTAATGGAATAGGTGGAGGAATTATATACCATGGAAGAATAAGTTTTGAGGATGACGAATGGGAAAGAAGGGCATAACTGAATGAGCATGATTGTATGAAAAGCCTTGGCTTAGAGGGGACGTAGTTTGGATTCTTTGGAACAGAGGGCTTTTACTCATTGCTGGAAGGGGGAGATAGGGATACCACTTATTTCCATGCAGTAGTGTCAGGAAAGAGTAGGATCATGGCAGTGGATATGGACCGTGGAGGGGAGAGTGGAGATGAGGGAGGACATGGAAAACATATTGCCACTTCTACACCAACTTATTAGCCATCTACACTAACTTGTTTCCTGAGAACAATAACTTGCATCCTGTATGTCATGCAATCTTCTTCCAAGATTGCCCCTGATGGAGGTAGACTCGCATACCTCTGCTCCCACAGGGGAGGTGTTCTATTTGGCAGTTCAGCTATTTGAACTGTGGTTGGAGGGCATGGGGAGCAGGATTGATAAAGCAGGAACCGATGGGTCAATGCTTCATAGGTAATAAAGGATGATCCGGTGAGGTTCATCCATGAATTTTGAGTGTGCGATATACCCTTTGAATGGATGAATTATACTTTCCTGGTCTTTCTTCCTAAGAGGAAAATTGGCTGGCTTGGTATTGCATGCCATATGTCCATAACGAAATTCTGAAAAATTGATATTATCAAACCTACCTGGACTGACTAACAACTTCTTAATAACTTAAATTATCAATCCCGTGCTTAAATGGACTTGTACCATATTGTATCAATTTCAAGACTTTGAAAGTTTGAAAACCTATCCAACTCATACAAGCTGGACTGAGTTGATCCAAGTTGACAAGCCGTGCCCAAGAGAGAAGTGGAAGAAAGTTCAGGATTCTAAGCCAATCAGCCTTTTGAATGGGAGACACAACATCACCAAGCTGTTGGCTAATACAATGGCTATGTTAGTGGAGGGATTTGTGTTGTGAACAGCATAGTTGTCAAGGCGACAAGGCGACCCAAGGCGTTCACGGGGTCCTTTAAGTGCTTAGGCGACAAGGCATCCGCTTAGGCCACTTCCGCCACTAATTAAAAAATCTAAAATATATATCCTCCAATATATAAATCAAGAATAATAAATGTGAAAAATACAAAAAAAAATAAATTACATGAAGAAATTGGTGTAATTAAATTATGTGACAATTATAGAAAACTAAATTATATCAAAAATTACAAAAAAATTCAGAAGTAAATGCAAAAGATTCAAAAGTAAATTTAGAAAATTCAGAAAAATTACAAAAGAATATAATAACATCAAGAAAATTATAAAAAAAAGAAAGAGTTAAATGTATATAACCAGGTCGGATCCGGTTCGGACGGGTCACGGTTGGCCCGTCTTGGCGCCTAGGCGCCCGCCTTGGCGCCTAGCCCGCCTAGGCGACCGCCCAGCTCGCCTTTTCCAGTGTCAACAAGGCGCTGCAGCGCCTAGCACTTTCAAGAGCGCCTGGGCGCCTAGGCGGCATCTAGACGCCCGCCTTGACAACTATGGTGAACAGAGTTTATGTATGTCGGATCAACTTGTCTAGGAGAATTTTCTAATTGCTCATGAGTATGTTCATGCATAGAAGAGTAAGAAAGAGGCCGAGTTAGTAATTGGGCTTGAGTATGAGGGCTTCTGATTTGGTAAATTGGAAGCCATCGTTAATGGTGTTAGACTGTCTAGGCTTGCACCAGAATTCGGTGGCATGGATCAGGAAATCTGCAAGTTCAGCGACAATTCCACAACTCATTAATGAACAGGCAGTAATTTTGTGCAGAGCACCGAGAAAGGTGGATGTTGTATCTCTTTTGCACATCCTCAGGGTGGCATAGGTTATGGGCTGTGTGCAGGTTTCTGCAGGACGAGCCTGATTATTGGCATCACGACATTTCCCACAGGTGATCATCCTGAACACACAGATGACTCAATCCTTTCTTGAGGGATGAAGTGGAGGAGTTGTGAGCTAATGCACTACTGCTCTCCTTTCTTGGCAAGGGGACATGCTTGCCTTCCATCTTATGGAGGAAGATCAACCATCTTTAAGGTGCTGCTAGAAAATCTGCCTACTTGTTTGCTGTCACTATTTGCATCCCAGCAGTAGTGTGGGAGAAGCTGAACTCAGTTCTGTCCTATGTTATCAAAGGCAACCAAGGCAGTCGCCTAGGCAAGGAGGTGATAAGTTGCCTTGCTCCGGCAGAAATTGCTTTGGTGATGGCTGGGATTGCCTTTTGGGCCTGCCTCGTGCCCGGCCCGCCTCACATCCGGCCCAGGCCCGCGAGCCCAATAAGCCCGATCCAGTCTGGCCCTATAAAAGGACTCCCTCTCCTCTCTCTCCCAAGTCAACCCTAGCTGGCTTCTCTCCTACTCCCCCTCGCATCTCCCCCTTTGCATGCAACTGGTGACCGGCAAGCGGCAAATGGCAGACCTGTACTCTCCCTTTCTCTATCTCTCTCTCCCTCTCTCTCTACACACACACACAGAGGGACTGATCCCTCTCTCTCTCTTTGTCTGTTTGTCTGCCTGTCTGTCTGTCTCTCTCTCACACAAACGCACACACATAGGGGACAAGCCCCCTACTCTGTCTTACTCTCTCTCTCTCTCTCTCTCTCTCTCACACACACACACACACACACACACACAATGCGCACACACAGAGGGGCCAAGCCCCCCTCTCTCTCTCACACACACACATACACACAGAGAGGCCGAGCCTCTCTCTCTCTCTCTCTCTCTCTCTCACTCACTCACTCACTCACACACACACTCACACACACACACACACGCATGCACGGGGGCTCAGCCCCCCTTTTTCTCTCCCATACTCGCACACATAGAGAGAGAAAGAGAGAGAGAGAGAGGCCAAGCCCCTTCATTCTGTGTCTCACTCTCTGTCTTTGTGTGTGTGTGTGTAATAGACTTATTTGGTTGTTTACTTGCTTCAGTTTTGTTATGATATTGCACTTGTTATTCTTGTTTAGTGTATTTGCATGTATGTGCGTTCATTTGATAGTTGCAATTTGGTTTGTTAAATTTACATGAATTTAATAAGTTATACAATAATTTGGCACATAGGAATGAATTTTTGGGGAAGTATATTGGTTTTATGTATGCATTTTGTGATATTTAGATATGTATATTTATATGTTATTTTAATAAAATGTCACCTTAAACGCCTAGGCCATCCCTAGGCATTTGAGGCAGAGGCGACCACTTGGTCACCTCGGCCGCCTTTTGCCTCGGACTACATAGGTTCTGTGGCACAGACGTGTAGTGTCACAAAAGAGTTACTGTCCATTCAAGTGGTGTTTGCATGTAAGGAGAGAAGATTTTGGCCAGGTTGGGGTCAGGGGTACTATGAGATCTCGGAGCTATCAACTTGGCATCACTTAGTTCTTGTGGAGGATGGGAAGATTAGAGGACCATTTATGTGGTGTGGTGCTGTATGAGTGAGAGGGTATGGGATCTTTGTTTGATGACAGCCCATAATGTGCCATGTGTGGAAAGCCACCTTGAAAGCAGGTGAAACTGCCCATGCTAGCACTTTGGTGAAGATAGGAAATGGTATAAATACCGAGTCTCAGGAGGATCCATTTCGTGGGGAGGCACCACTGTGCTAGGTTTTCCCAGATTTGGATAGGGTGACTGCAGATAAGGGGAAAGGTGCATGGTCACTATGATGGTTTGTACAGTGTTGCTCACTGGATACCTGTTGTTGGGTGAGCATCTTACAGGTTACTTCCATAGGTAGGGAACCAGTGGATTTCGAGATGGATCCTGAAAGGGAATCTGTGCAATGAGAATGCCTTTTTAACTTTTAACCGATCCGATGCTTTCTGTGCATTGTCCGCAGAAGTTCAAAAACCACCACCTCCTCTAAAAGTCAAATAATGCTTGATGTGGAGAGTAGGAAAGTAGCCACAAAATGACTACTGACTTATAAACGTTTGGCAATACCAGACATGCAGACCCTTTTTTCTTTTTTGGTCCCTGCCATGGTGGCAGGACATAGTTCAAATAAATGAGAAAGTACGGCCTTACCAAGGTTTGAACCTGCACTCCCTCAACCCTCACCTAAAACCTTCTCAACCCCATACCAACTGAGCTAGGCTCAGCTGCTACCAGATATGCAGACTGTCTGCTGCTTTTGCAGTTTCAGTAAGGAAATGCTGGAGCACCTCTGCTTGCAATGTACATTCTCTGGCCAACATGGGAGAGTTTTTATAGTGATAGCCAGGTGGGTTTGTGGCGCTATGAGCATTGTGGAGTTGCTTCAGGTTACCCTAGGGCTGGTCAAGCAAGAAAAAAAAGGACCTATGTGGTTGGTGTTACATGCTCCACGTGGGATGATATTAGCAGAAAGAACGATGATGTCATTGGGAAAAACCAGATATGTGGGGATGAAACAGATAGGGAAGTCAATGGTGCCGTAAAAAGAATGGCCGAGCCCGTCTTGAGGATGTTGTAAGGTGTTGCTTCAAGAGGATACCATGCTGTACATGTATGCATGAAAGTGTCTCCATTTTCTTTCCTTAATGATATGCGGTACTACTTACATCCCTCCTCTCCACACCCCCTCCCCCCCCCCAAAAAAAAAAAAAAGAGGAAAACCCACAAAAAGGGAAATCAGAAAATAAAGGAGAAATTAGTAAAGATTTGAATCAGGAATCAGGTAAGAATGGGTAGATGTAATGGTGTGCTAAAGGAGAGCCTCTTGTTTCGAAAGGCAGGGGTATCCTCCTGCAATGACCTCGATACTAAAAATTGTTCCAAGGGGCACAAGATGTTTTATTCAGGATTTCGTTTGCATGCATTTGGATAAATCCTCTGCTCAAAATTCTGTATGACTTATCCAGTTACATTGCTCAAAACATTTAACTGAAATATTTTGTTTCTGTCAAATAGTTAATTTTTTAAATCAAGGAGTTAGTTCATTATGAGTTATAACTACCATCTGCAGATGTACGTACCCAGGCAATGTATCAACTTTTAGATTCTGGGTTTGTTGGACTGATATTTTCCTGTTTCAGTGAGGACATACAAAAGGTTTGTGTCAAGCCAGTGTAACTTGATGTGATTTCAATTTTTTTTTCTGTGACTCTCCCATTAACTGTGTATATCTTCAGATTGGAAAAATCCAGGTCATAGCTTTTCAATCTTTGGATGGGAGACAGCAGCAAGTCCCCATGGTCAATAAGACTTCGGTTATTGAGCTTGAGTCATCTTGGAGTTCCTCAGAGAATACATTATCAACATCAGGATCTACATTAATTGAAAGCTTGGAGAAAGACTCCGGGGATTCAAGACTGGCCAAAACTTCTAAAGTATGTTCAACCTATAGTATGCCCACTTTTATTTGTTGTGGTTCAGCCTCTTTCTGTTATATTTAATGAAGGAAATAAGTACATTTTTTGTGAATTATAACAATACTAATTGGGATTCGAAGCAGTTCTATTTGATGATTCTCATTATGTAAGGGTTGTTGAGTAGCTCAACTGTGATCATGGAAATCTAATCCATTTTTTTTGAAAGTGGGTAATACCACTGATGTATTAAAATAAAAAAGGGGGGATGTACAAATATCCACAGACCAATCCCAAAAAAACCTTATACAAATGAGGGCCACACTAAGACAGTGTGTAGCACCCTAACCCCCCAGCAACACAAAAAGAGTAGAGTTGAGGGAATCTAATCCATTTGAAAGGGAGAATAAGCAAATAAATGTAGAATTTCTTTTGAACAAAAACATAAATCATTCTGCCCCCCCACCCCCAACCAAATGTTAAACCATCTTACTTTAGGTCTTCCCCAAATCTTTTTTCCATCTTTCACTTGAATTTTGATTGCACCTTCTAACTGGCTTTAAACTTGGATGATGGTGTAATGAAGCCATTGACTTGCAGTTTTACCGGCTGCATAATGAGGCCATTGACTTGTAGATGCATGCAAATGCCCTTAAGTGATGGGGCACAAATCCTCAAAATCATGTCAGGCACATCTATGTGTATTGCTGTCCCAAGGACAGCTACCTGATCGAGATTGGCACAAATGCATTCGCTGGCTGCATTAAGAATGGCCATCTGAATGAAGCATTGGCGATCGTCTTGCTTGATCAAGGGCACCAGATTGCAGAGATTCACTTGATCATGATGCATCGGGTCACAGAGTTATCCCTGGTGTCATTTTGTTGTTGACTTGATGTAGTGGGGGAACTTCATCATTTGTTATTGACTCATGGTTAGTATTTGATTAGATTTAGGGAGGGTTAGTGATATGTGTATTTGAATTCAATTTATGAATCATTTTTCAAATTGTGAATGTATTTCATTGCATTTTGATTGGGGACTAAATTCTTGGGTTAGTGAGTTAAGTGAGAGTTTTGACTATGAAATCAATTCATGGGTTAGTGAACATGAGTTTGTTTTAAGAAAGATGTCTGAATGAGCAGGGAATTGAGTTCTTACCTCTCCAAGGTGTGAATTCAATACCCCAAAACTCTTCTTTGATCTGACTTTTTGTAAGAATCTTAATTCCCAATGAAATATGATTCCCAACAAAGCATATACAGTTCATTAACAAGAGATTTTAATTTCCTTAGTGGAGGAATTGAATTGCATGGCTCACTAACCCCACCTTAGTGAGGCTATTTTAGTCCTGGTATTTGATTATATTTATCATGCATCTCTAAGTCACTGTTTTTCGCATATTCTTTTAATATATTGATGAAGATGCATATTGCATTTGTATGCATAGACATATACATGTTATGCACGCATGTGCATGTGCACATGCTCACTGATGTAAGTATTGTTCTTCTTTTTTCCTTCATGCAGCCAATAAATTGATCCATTTTTTATTACTCGTCATGGGTTTACATTAATTTGTTACCTGTATTTTTCATATTGTTTTGTTTAAGTTATCAAACTTCCTAATTAAGAATGTCTCGTACATCCAGGTCCTAGGTGAATCTTCAGAAATGGAGTTCTCTCGTGCAGATGGAAACTATCTAGCAAGAGATAAAACAAGTTTAGGTAGTCTTATACCTTATGACGCCAATGATTCAAATAACATAGTTGTCGACACGGATTCAATGGACATGACAGCCAGTATGCAGGAGGCCTTGCACCGGTCAAACCTGGACATGAGGTATTGGATGAGAATGTACTTGATCCCCATGAAAGTGTCATATTTCTAACTTGAAATGCCGAAGTTACAGTGGCTTACATGCTTTAAGCGTGTCATCTATGCTGGTTTTATCATATAATTGGATGCATTTTAGATTCTCCATGTCTATGAAGAGGGAGAGTATGTTGTTTCAGTAACAAATGACAAACCTATAGTATCTTAGCCTTTGTTTCGGGGGGGGGGGGGAAGGTGGTGGAAAGTGTCTGCTAAGTGGTTTAATGGCGCAACAGCTGAAATTAATTTTTTTTTTCTGGTGTTGCATTGTGGCCGGTTCTCTCTCTAATTTTGGTTGATAATTTGGCTTCAAACTTGGAGAGGTAAAATGGAGGATGCTTTTCCTTCCAACGTTCAAGTGAATTCCATATTTATCAATTTAACATCAAAACATGTTGGCTCGTCGGAGTTATACAAGTTGTCAAGGCTTGGAGTGACCTATCCCTTACATTGTCAAGACCTTCTTATTTTTATCGGTAGTTTGGTTTTTAAACATTCATTTGCAATGTTATTCTAGGGGAAAGGCATCTGCTTGTTTATCAATTTAATGACCAAAGATGCTGGGCCTTGGAGCCTGACATGTCTTGTATAGCGTACTATCATCAGTAAGTCTGGAAACAGGAACTTGCTGGAGTTCTTGTCAAGCATAAGATATGCACCACATCGGAAGGGAGTAGGATGAAATGTAAATAAATGGAGCTTTCTGAGGAATGAGGATTAATGTGGCTACTTGATCATCAAATCAATGCCTGAAGCTTTATGGCTTTCAGTTCGTGGAGAAATATAATACTTACGTATTGAAGCAGTGTGTCCATTAGGCCTCCTCTTTTCTCTATATGAGATGGACTCTTGACTCCTCCGTCAGGGCTTCATTTCTCTTCATAAGTAGGCCCTTTTGTAAGCTTGATATCTCTTGGTAAATTTTCTTTTTTCTCTTTGCAAATTCAATGCAAGGAATCCTCAGCATCTTTCCCCGGTACTTGCATCTATCTAGTCATGCAAGTAGGTCGCTAAACTAATTAGTACATGGAAGATTTGAGGATGCATAGTTTAGATAGATTTAGACCACTGTTATATGCTTGTAATGACTTTTGACATGTAGTGGTGCAGAGTATGTAAGGAAAGAGATTCCGCTTCAAGTTCTACCCAATTGGTCCCTGTTCAAGTTAGATTCTCCTTTAAGCTCATTTACGGCTGTGCAACATGTACTTTTTGAAGAGGAACGATCAGCATACAAGCAAGCGCTGCTGCATAATATGCGGTAACTGGTCACAGTATGGCTGTTGGTTCTTGTATCCTTCAACATCTCGTATCCTCTTTTTATGTTCTTAATCCTGTGGAACAGGGATGAGAATGTGCACCCGCTTGCATTCATTCATCACACGTCAACATATCAAGCCTCTTTGTGCAAGTTAATGGAATATTGGTAAGAGAAAAACCCTACCATTTCGTTTTCCTACATTTCTTGCGATGGGATGGGTTGATGTTTATCTTGGGTACTTAAAAGCTGTCATTTTGTATTTTCCAGTTTAATCCCTGCAATAAATGCACTTCAGGACCGTTTGAAGGAAAATGAAATCAGGGTAATTCAGATGTGCATTTGTTTTTACATGATGAAACTTTTGTAGCACATATGTGAGTGTCACTGACCTTAATGTTGTCAAAACCAGCTAGGTTTGCTGACGGAGGAAGCCAAGTCTCTGGAACCTGAGGCCCTGGGTAGAGAGAGCAAGATAACTGCAGAGTCTCAGCGGCGTACGGATGCCTATGGATCGCGAGCCAATAAAGCCACTGGCCAAAGGGACTCACCGCCTACAGACTCTGCTGCAGGTTTAAGAAGCCACAGTGGCATTGCTGGGCGGAGTAGAAAGCCTTCCTAGCTTGTACGGTGGAAACATAAACTACTCGGTTTGGCATTTGTTGGCTTTTTATCTTGCCAATCCTCCCCACCTTTTGTATCGTACGTGGTAGTAGTGCATGCAGATGCCCTGTTGTATTATAAGTGCGGTGATTTGATGTCGTACTGCCTCTCTTGTAATGTTTCATGCTTGTGAATGGTGAGAATATTGCTTTTTTTTTCCTTCTTTCGATTAAAAGACCAAATGCAGTTGATGCATCACAGTTGTTCATCAAAATTTAGGCAAAATCAGCGGTCTCCCCTGGACGCGCAACTGGTGTTGGTCACAAATGTTGTATGGCTGTCACTCCACCGAAATGTTGTCTCCTTTTATGGTACCGTTACAACTCCTACGTCGGGTATCTGATCAAGAAGATAAAAGGGTCTAGACCCTGCTTTTGATTTTTATATCTGTGTTCTGCGTAATGCTTCGGGCATATGTATGTATGTATGTATATATGTATGTATGTATATATGTGTGTGTGTGTGTGTGTGTGTGTGTGTGATGCTGAGGATGATAATCTTGACGGCTACTTTGCCTTGCCTTAATTTCGACAGAGGAAAAGGTTCAGGTGGAGAGACCCTTGGGCACCAAATTAAACCCCATGAGCATGGCAAAGGGCAAGACTGAACAACATTTGTATCGCATGTATCACACCGCGTGAACTGTGGAGGGTTTCAACTTGATTTAAATCGGTACTCTAAGGAGTGGCTCTCTTTGTACGCCTACGTGATCAAGGTGTCTTTAGTCAGGTTTAAGAACGACTTTCAAATCTGAAGATTTAAACGGCATATTGTAAGGCTTGAGTTCAAAATCGTAAACCCCCCTGTTAGTGTTAGCGGTCAGGGGTCTGAGGTCCGATCCTTCTATCTCTGCCCTCTGATCTGATCTAATGCATGGATGATAATATCAGTCGAAATCGATATGTTTCTGTCGAAATGTATCGGTTTCGATCGATACCGAAATTGAAACGGGTCTACTGACCGTAACAGGTTCGATATCAAAAAAAAAAAATTTAATGATTTCGGATCGAAACCGTCCGATTTTAGACCAAAATCGATCGAAATCGGATCGAAACCGGACTTGCTCACTAGAATTTTTATCTTTTCTGACTATTTTGAATCGATTTCGACCTGATCGAAATCGATACTGAAATCAGTACTGCCATCCTTGATCTAATGAGGTCGAGAGTCTCCACAAAAAGATTGCATTGGGGATCGGAGGTCGTCCGTGTTGGGCCACCTCGTCCTTGCTTGCTGCTTCAGGAGATGGACTCTATCCAGTTTCCACCCGGCCATGCATTCCACGTTGTGCCTCAATGGGTGGGTGGGGCCATCTGCCTCTGGGTTGCTTACAAATGTGAGAGAGAGAGAGAGAGAGAGAGATGCTACCATGGGCGAGGGCCAATCACCGGAACCACACTCCTCAGGCGCTCATCGCCTCCACAGGTTGGTTTGGTGCTACATTAATTAACTGATATTAATATTGTTTGATCATTTGCTAGCTATACAATGTATTAATATGTACGTGTGTTCTTTGTCAAAGGGCCAGTTTAGTTGCTCTTACACAAAATGAGTTTGGAATCAAGTTCTAACTAGATGTGGCCGAGTGTCTATAGTCGGGTAGTTACATACATCATTAGCGCCCCAGCCCTTGGCCCAGCTGGTAGTGTGTTGGGTCTTGGGCAACGCTTTGCATGGCTAGCTCTAGCTTCGAGTAGGTGGGTGTTTGGGCAACTGCCTTATTTCGTGAGACACTTCACATCCCATGTAAGGAGTCCTTGGAGGGTTTTCTTCCAACTGAGTTACCCTTGATTTTCCCATCCATGCTACGGTGATGGAGGTTAACTAGCCCAAAAGAGTTCCTCTGCACTGCGAGAGAGGATGTCTCAGAAGAAGATGTAGCCCCCTTGGTGTGGAAGACGTCACGAGATCAGATGGCAGAGGGAGGCTAGGCTCGCTGGGATAGGCCGTGGCTATCATCCTGAGATCGTCGTGATCCAAAGTCGACTACAGCAAGGAGGGGGAAACGTCTTAGTGTCACACCTTCTGAGATTCCGTCGCAGGGTCTGACATAGCAACAAGAGGTGGCCGCCCATGAGGTGGGGGAGATCAGGCACTGGCGTCGTCCGAAGGAAAGGCTAAGAAGACTTGTCAACTTGGTACTCTTCCAGGAGGTGGTAGAGCACGTGGTAGGGTAACCATTGCCGGTCCTTGCCAATTTAATCGTGTGACAGTTGCTCAAGGGAGTGGCGAAGGTTTTGGTCTTTTATGACCACTGTGGCGAGACTACGATGGGTACCGAGTGCTCGATCGGGAGGTCAGTGGCGTCCTTGGAAGCCGGGATGAAGTAGATTGCCAACAATGTCAGGAGAGAGGAGGAGGCTCGGCAGGAGGTTGACGCAACTAAGGCCGACTTGGCCAAGATCCACGAATTGCAGCTTCAAGATAGGGTAGAGTTGGAGCGACTGGAGCGTCTCCTGGAGGATATGAACGAGAATGCAGCAGCGCTTATGAGTAGGCAGCCCAAGAAGTCATTTCTGACTACAAGAATTCGGTTGAGTCCCACCGGGACGTGCTGCAGGCTTCTAGACACCCCTACAAGACTATGTGGGCGTTGTTATTGGGCATGATCCAGAAGAAACACCCAAAAGTTAGGGCTAGAGATTTTCCATGCCCGAGCTTGTGAGGGGAGGCAAACTACCTATTTGCCATGGTTTTCCATTTCTTACTTTCTTTTTGTAAGAAGGTTTTCCTCCGGAGGATGCAATAGTTTTTCTTTGTTGTATAATAGATTGGCACTCTATTGCTTGAATGTCCACTTGTGGTGTTTGGCTATGCTGAAATTGACTAATTTGCTTCCTTGCTAATTAAAACAAGGATCACACGTATCTTAGGGTCTTCCTTGAGTTTTGGTGATCTTCACCCAGTTAGTACCAAAAAATTAATTGTCAGTTCGGCCGCAACCAAGTTTCATCCTAGTTGAAACCATGGTTGAACGTATCTCAGGGTCATCCCTGAGATTGTAATGACCTATGTCCAGTTAGGACGGGGAGTTAATTGTAAGCTCAGTTGCGACCGAGTTTCATCTTGGTTAAGACCAGGATTAAATGTATCCCAGGGTCTTCCTTGAGTTTGATAACCTCTACTTGGTTAAGTTCGGGGAGTTAAGTTTAACCTCGGTTGTAACCAAGCTTCATCCTAGTTAAGGCCGGAGTTGAACGTATCTCAAGGTCATACCTAAGTTTTGATAATTTCTACCTGATTAGGACTAGAGAGTTAAGTTTAAACTCGATTGTAACTAAGCTTCATCCTAGTTGAGATTAGGATTGAATGTATCTTAGGGCCATCCCCGAGTTTGGAAAATCTATATCTGGTTAGGATCGGAGAGTAAGTTTAAGCTTGGTTGTAACTGAGCTTCATCTTGGTCGAGACCAGGGTTGAACGTATCTCGGGGTCATCCTTAAGCTTTGATAATCTCTACCTAGTTAGGATCGGGCCGGGAGTTAAGTTTAAGCTCGATTGTAACCAAGCTTTATCCTGCTCGATCGAGATCAGGGTTGAACGTATCTCTAAGTCATTTATGAGTTTTGATAATCTCTAATCAGTTAAGACCGGAGAGTTAAGTTTAAGCTAAGTTACAATCGAACTTCATTATGACGAGACTAAGGTTGAACGCATCTTATGGTCATCCTTCAGTTTTGATAATCTATTCCTTGTTAGGACCGGGGAGTTAAGTTTAAGCTCGATTGTAATTATCGAGTTTCATCTTGGTCGAGATTGGGGTTAACATATCTTAGGGTCATCCCTAATTAATTTTGATAATCTCTACCCATTTAGGACCGAGGAGTTAAGTTTGAGCTCGATTGTAACTTAGCTTCATCTTGGTTAAGATCAAGATTACACGTATCTCAGGGTCATCCCTGAGTTTTTATAATATCTACACAATTAGGATTGTGGAGTTAAGTTTAAGCTCGGTTGTAACCGAACTTCATCCTAGTCGAGATAGGGTTGAACATATCTCAAGGTCATCCCTGAGTTTTGATAATCTCTATCCGGTTAAGACTGAGGAGTTAAGTTTAAGCTCGGTTGTAATCGAGCTTCATCCTAATCCAGACCAGGGTAGAATGTATCATAGGGTCATCTCTAAATTTTGATAATCTATACCCGGTTAGGATTGGAGAGTTAATCGTAAGCTCGGTTGAGATTGAGCTTCATCTTGGTTGAAACCAGGCTTGAATGTATCTCAGGGTCATTCCTGAGTTTTGATAATCTCTATCCAATTAGGTCTAGGGAGTTAATTGTAAGCTCGGTTGCATTCGAGCATCATCCTGGTTGAACAATGATTAAATGTATCCCAGGGTTTTCTATGAGTTTTGATAACCTCTACCTGGTTAGGATCGGGGAGTTAAGTTTAAGCTCGGTTGTAACTAAGCTTCACTCTTGTCGAGACCAGGATCACACATGACTAAGCTCAGTTGTAATGATCTCTACCTAGTTAGGATCGGTGAGTTATTTGTAAACTCGGTTGCAATCGAGTTTCATCCTGGTTGAGATCAAAATTAAAGGCATCTCAAGGTTATCCCTGAGTTTTGATAACCTCTGCCCATTTAGGGCTGGGGAGTTTAAGTTTAAGCTTGATTGTAACAGAACTTTATCCTGATCAAGACCAAGGTTGAATGTATTTTAGGGTCATCCTTGAGTTTTCGGTTAGGATTGGGGAGTTAAATAAATTTAAGCTCCATTGTAATCAAGTTTATCTTGGTCGAGACTAGGGTTGAACGTATCTCAGGGTCATCCCTGAGTTTTGATAATCTCTAATCCAGTTAAGACTAGAGAGGTAAGTTTAAGCTCGATTGTAACCGAGCTTCATCTTGATCGAGACAAAAGTTAAATATATCTCAGGGTCATCCATGAGTTTTGATAATCTCTGCATGGTTAGGACCGGAGAGTTATGTTTGAGCTTGATTGTAACCAAGCTTCATCCTGGTTGAGACCAGGGTTAAATATATCTCAAGGTCTTCCTAGAGTTTTTATCACAGAAGCACACTCCATGATCATCCCAGCAGCTTTATCATAAAAGTGCACTCCAAGGTCGTCCTTGGGACTTTGTCATAGAAGTGCACTCTAGAATCGTTCCTAGGGATTTATCGTAGAAGTGCAGTCCACGGTCATTCCTGGGACTTTGTCGTAACAGTGCACTCCAAGGTTGTCCATGGGACTTTATTGTTTTGCATTTTGACAAGCAAAACCCTAGAAGCCGAAGTTCGAGAGGTCACAGAAGTTTACCTATCTACTATTTTAAGGCTTTAGGGTGCGCTGGTTATAAGTTTGTGACATCTTCCTGTGGTGGGCAGGGTGATGAGTTTCTGCACTCCTTTGAGAGTGGCTTCGAGCTCTCCAGCGAGGGAGTCCTCAAACACGCCTCGAGGTCGCTACTCATCTGCCAAACGAGGAGTGGAGGGGGCACCATTTCTCACTAAATTGAAGCTTGCCATAGGCCTTTCATCTCAGATTTCCACATACATACGGCACCAAAGTGTTGCATATGTTACAACATTCTGTTTGTATTGATAGGATCCGAGTTACATCAGTGAGAATATAAAGCGTGAGAAAAAAGAGGTTAGGCTCTCATACATAGCCTGAGAAAAAGGAGGGATGGATCTCTCCTCCATTCAGGGATCCCTTCGTGCTCCTGAGAGTCCTTGCTTATGGCAGCCACCATCGCCTGCATTGGACCAATATTCGGGGAGGAGCAGGAGGCCAAGATGGATAGTCGACACCGAGCTTACACCAACTGTATATAAGCTTTTACTTCTACAGTGTCTTGAGAAGAGTTTCATGTGGAAGAGCTTGCAATTGGTTCCTCAGGGGAATGTCCCGAGCTTTCTAGATTAGGTTACTCCTGGGAAATCGTATCCTCCAAAGTTGGCAAGACTAGGAATATAACTGTGTCTTTTGGTAGATCTTCTCTGAAACTGTCGCCAAGGCATACAGAGCGGAGTTTGTGGGGGTTGCCCCAGGTGTGGGGAGCTCGAGGGACTCCTACGGTCGGATCACAGAGCTGGAAGGTAGTCTGCCAAGTGCGACACCATAGTGTGGTGCCAGGTTGTGCGATATCCTCCCTCAGACATCCTTAGGGAAGCTCGACCGGGTAGAGAGAAGGTGTGACGACCCAGAGTTCAGGATACCGATATACCGATAACATCGATGCACCGATACCAAGAACTGGGGAAGCCACCCAAGACGCTGATGAGGCCCCTGAAGGGTTAGTGAAGTTTGTCGGGGGGATGCATAACGAATTGCAATTTGGAACGCGCATATTACAATTAAGCAATAAAATTAAGACAAGTGCGGAAGCAATTCAAAAATAACCAGAGTGATATTTATATAACTAGTCCAGAAGTACAAGAGTACTAGTCCAAAAAGTACAACTACGCGAGGCATATCCCGGCAAAAGTACAACAGAGCCTCACAAAGGCGACCCGTCAACTGCTGGCAACTAAGCACGGTCTCCGAGCAACCTCACAAAACACCGGGAGACGGCGGGCGCGGCTCACCTGAAAGGAGAAGAGTGAGTCACAGCCAGACTCAGTAGGGGTCACGCGGATCCCTACCTCGCACTAAACAAGCATGCATGCGAAGATAAAGGCAATAGGGCATGCATTTAAATAAAATAACAGGCATTGGCATGAATAACTAATCACAAGAAAGCTGTAAACTCTATCTAAGCAGGCATAACAGCTAACACATGCCAATATTAATTAAATGCAAGCGACTGAAACTAAATCTACCAAATAGAATAAGCCGTAAATAATCCAAGCAACAAGGAAGGACAACCACTGGGAGCAGAAACCAGATGCGTCCACTGACGACTTATACTGCGTCTCAAGCACTCGCAGTCGGTAAAACGACAAGCTGAGCGCGTAAACAGTACCAAACCAAGTGACCAGTCAGAGTGACACTCGTTAGTGTCAGTCCACAGCCTCTGACCACGTGTGCACACACTGACTCTCGCTTGAGCCAGGCCCTCTAGCTAGTTTTCTCCCTCGGTAGGACGCTACCATTGGCCGGGAGCCCACGGAACTAGCTTACAAACCGTGTGCGGGAAACACTCCTCCGCTATCCCCAAGCGGGTCGATACTCAACAGACCTAGGGCAACAACAGTGGCTCCATTGCAAGGAAAGAAAAGCTACTCTATTGGGATTAAAACCATGCCATTGTACAATAGAATAACCTAAACATGGCATATATACGTAATGTAACGCTTAACGAACAGGCCGGCACCTATTTTAAACCAACAGGCATGTGGCGGTCTGCTGCCCATGCGCTACAGGTGAGTAACGGTCGGGGACTGGCGCGTTATATCAAGAATGACGCGTCCGCCCCTACCCGTTACATCCACCGAAGTTCCAGCCCAAACGAACGAAAACAGAATGTAACGGTAGGGACACAGCGCGTTACATCAACTGTAACGCGTTGGACCCTCGCCGTTACATCCACCCGAGGCCAAAACTCACGCATAGCGTTCTAAAAACTATTAACAGGCGATATAACGCGCTCGCCCAGGCGCGTCGGGTTGACCTGATGGCCGACCGACTGGCCGTCAGTCTCACCGCCTCACCCGGTCAACGCGGTTCAACGGGCGAGTAACGGATGGGAGCCCCACCGTTACTCTCAAAATAACGCCCCGTCAACGGGCCGTTATATAGCAATAACGCGTCCTCAAAGGACCGTCAGGCGTGTGACGGTTCTTGGAAGGACCGTCACACCACCTGGGACGCGGGCGGGTTCGGTTTGAAAACCGGTTCCCTCCCGGACGATGGAAATCGTCGGGTAACGACGTAAAACATGTTTCCTGTCAAACCATACATCCCAAACAACAGTATAACAGCTAAAAACATCACATGCAAAGCCCATAATGCATTAATCTCAAAAATTTAGACTAAAACCCCACAAATAGAAAAAATGAACATTATGCATGCTACGGGGTTCTAATAAAACGAACTAGCTACAGGAATTAATCCTAGCAAGTTCAGGAGTCCATCCCCCTACCTCTTGCAAGCCGAAACGGCCGGAAACGCCGCATGCACGGAGGAGGGTTCACGGAGCCTTCACACATCGTCCCGCTCCCACGATCACCGAACCGCGCCGAAATGGGTACCCACGCGTTCCTCTCGACGCGAGGAATCCACCGGCACCAACCACGCTTCAATCCGACGTCGTCTCGCGTGCTTTCCCTAGGAGAGGGGAGAGGGCGATCGAACGAAGAGAGAGAGAGAGAGCGTGAGAGAAAGAGATCGACGGGGGAGAGAGAGAGAGGGTGTGAGGGTGAGGGATTAAAAGAAAATAAAATAAAATTAAAATATATATAATATAATCATTATATATATTAAAATCTTATTAATTTCTAATAACCCTCAATTAACTCGAAATAAATCCGGAAAAATACCAGGAAAATTCCTAAAAATACAGGAAAATAGTCAAAAATTCCAGAACAAATACAAGATCCAAACCACTAAGGATCCACCAAGGCACATGCCTTACAGTCCCTCCCTCCTAAAAGAAGTTTCGCCCTCGAAATTTACAACAACGGAAAAGGGGGAAACTGAGAAAAGACTTATACCTCACTGGAATAAGAAAGGAAAAAGCTGACGCATCTCATCTTCACGTTCCCAAGTGGACTCATTACCAGAGTGACGCTGCCAAGCAACTCTTACCAGAGGGATAACCTTATTTCTCAACCGCTGCTCACGACGGTCTTCAATTCTGATAGGAAACTCTGGCGTAGACAAATCAACAGTCACCTCGAGCCAAACTGAATCATCGAGAACATGAGAAGCATCTGGCACATATTTCCTCAACTGAGAGACGTGGAACACATCATGAATAGCTTGCATAGCCGCTGGTAGTTACAAACGATAAGCTACCGGACCCACAGCTTCAACAATAGGAAACGGGCCAACATATCACGGACTAAGCTTTCCACGCTTCCCAAACCTGGAAACACCCTTCATCGGAGATACTTTAACAAACGCCATATCTCCTGGCTCAAACTGTAGTGGACGTCTGCGCTGATCTGCATAGCTTTTCTGTCGACTCTGGGCTATCAACAATCTCTGCCTGATCAGACGAACCACATCAGAACACTGCTGTACTATGTCAGGTCCTGTCAACAATCGGTCCCCAACATCAAACCCGTTCAAGGGAGTACGACAAGGACGACCATACAACGCTTCATAAGGAGCCATGCCAATACTGGAGTGAAAACTGTTATTATAAGCAAATTCAACAAGTGGTAAATGTTGACTCCACGAACCCTGCCAGTCAAGGCAACACGATCTCAACATGTCTTCCAGAGTCTGAATAGTCCTCTCTGACTGTCCATCTGACTGTGGGTGATACGCTGAACTGAATGCTAACTCAGTGCCCAAAGCTTTCTGGAAACTACGCCAGAAGCCGGAGGTAAAACGTGGATCACGATCTGACACAAGTGAAATAGGAATTCCATGCAGTGGCACGATCTTCTGCACATAAAGCTCGGCCAACCTCTGCACACTCCAAGCAACTTTAATCGGAAACAATCTGGTAGTTTTAGTCAATCTGTCGACAAGCAACCAGATACCATCAAAACCCTCAGAAGTCCGAGGCAAACCCACCACAAAGTCTGTAGTAACGCGGTCCCATTTCCACATTAGAATCTCTAAAGGCTGAAGTAATCCACGTGGCTTTTGATGTTCGGCTTTAACCTGCTGACAAGTCAAGCACTTGGAAACAAATATAGCCACGTCTTTCTTCATACCTGGCCACCAGAACTACTTTTTCAAATTCTGATACATCTTGGTGACACCTGGGTGAATGGCAAAACGGGAACCATGGGCTTCACTCAGAATCTCATGCCTCAATTCATCATCAGCGGGGACATACCATCTGCCCTGGAAGCTGACGACCAGCTCGTCATCAAATTCCACATCATATCTTGATATAACACGGACCAAATCAGAATCAACTTGCTGAGCTTCTGAAATCTGTTGATACAAAGCTGAACCCAAAACCAAGCTAGCACAAACTGCCATCCTCGGATCGGCAGGAATCTCCACATTGAATGCCTTACTCGGAAGTTGTTCCCACAATTTCCATTCATGAAGCAACAGGTGATTGACTTGCACCTTCCTGCTCAGAGCATCAGCCACAACATTCATTTTACCCGGTTGATAGGAGAGTGTAAAGTCATAATCTTTCATGAATTCTATCCATCGCCTCTGCCTGAGATTCAGATCTTTCTGGGAGAATATATACTGTAAACTCTGATGATCAGTAAGAATATGAAATTTCTCACCATACAGATAATGTCTCCAGATCTTCAAGGCAAAAATAACTGTAGCTAGCTCCAGATCATGCGTGGGATAATTTTCTTCATGATGTTTCAATTGCCGAGATGCATATGCAATAACCTTACCATGTTGCATCAGCACTGCACCCAAACCCACTCGAGAAGCATCTGTGCAAACAAGAAATCCACCTGAGTCGGAAGGCAAAGTCAACACTGGAGAAGAGGTTAATAGCCTTTTCAATTCAACAAAGCTAGCCTCACACTGATCCGACCAGACAAAAGGTACATCTTTACGAGTCAGTCTAGTCATAGGTGCTGCAATCTTCGCAAAATCCTGGATGAACCTGCGATAATACCCAGCCAAACCTAAAAAGCTTCTAATCTCAGTGATCGTTCTCAGTCTCTGCCAACTCAAAATAGCTTCAATCTTTGTAGGGTCCACTGCCACTCCGTCACTAGAAATCACGTGGCCAAGAAAAATGAATTTCCCAAAGCCAGAATTCACACTTACTGAACTTCGCATAGAGCTCGTGATCTCTCAGAGTCTGCAGAACGATCCTCAAATGCTGTACATGATCTTCATCAGAGGCAGAATAGATCAGAATATCATCAACAAAGATCACCACGAACTGATCAAGAAATGGACGAAAAATACGCTGCATTAGGTCCATGAAAGCTGCTGGGGCATTAGTCAATCCAAACGGCATTACCAGAAATTCAAAGTGACCATATCGAGTGCTGAAAGCTGTCTTCTCCACATCAGATTCTCGGATCCGCAATTGAAAGTAGCCAGACCGGAGGTCAATTCGTGAAAAGACAGTAGCAGACTGTAACTGGTCAAACAAATCATCAATCCTGGGAAGCGGATATTTATTCTTGATAGTCACCTGATTCAGCTGCCTGTAATCAATACAAAGTCTCAGGCTTCCATCTTTCTTTTTCACAAACAACACTGGAGCACTCCACGGAGAAAAACTGGGGCGAATATAGCCTTTTTCCAGCAATTCAAGTAGCTGTGCTCGCAGTACTTTAAGTTCAGCTGGAGCCATACGGTACGGTGCCTTTGCTAACGGGCCTGTACCAGGAATCAGTTCAATCACCATTTCAATCTCTCGCTCTGGAGGCAAGCCTGGCAACTCGTCAGGAAACATATCAGGGAACTCACAGACAACAGGAATATCATTGACATCCTGTCGTGGTTTCTCAACAGCAACCACAGAAGCTAAGAATCCCTGGCAACCTGCACTAAGCAACCTATAGGCTCGAATAGCAGAAGTAATCATACGAGAAGAACGGGATCGAATACCTTGGAAATAAAAGGCTGATTTTCCTTGGGGCTGAAAATAGACTTTTTTCGATCTGCAGTCAACCACAGCTCCATACTGCTCCAACCAATCCATTCCCAGAATAACATCATAACCTGCCAGCTGCAACGCATACAATCTTGCCGGCAACTCGTGATTATCAATCATCACAGGAGACTCTCCCAAACACAAAGGTGTAATCATGAAATCTCCAGAAGGCAATTCAACAAACATCTCACAAGACATTTCTGATGTCAGCTCCTCAATACATGCCAAGAAACCTCAGAAATAAAAGAGTGAGAAGCACCAGAATCAAATAAGACGTGAGCTGAATGACCATAAAGCATAATCGTACCTTCCACCAGATGGGACGCAACAGCTTCAGCTCTAGTCATATGAGAAACTTTGCCTTTCTGCTTCTTCGATCCAGCTGAAGATTGTTGAGAAGACGTCGACGCTTGTGAATAGAACTGTTGTTGAGTTTGAGGTACAGGAGGAGGTCTGAATTGCGGCTGCTGAGGCTGAGAGAACTGGGGAGCTTGCAATTGCTTCGGCCTCAGCGGGCAATCCCGAACCACATGACCCGGCTGGTCACATCGAAAGCAAACAACATGCAGAGAACACGGCTGGCCTTTATGATGACCACCGCATCTCCGACACGTCCATGGCTGACTGACAGCTGAACTCTGACGAGTCTGAGAAGAAGGTGCTATCGGTTGCTGGACTACATCCGTACCGGACGGTTGCTGGAAAAACTTCTTCTTCTTCTTGAACCTCTTAAACTTGGTCTTGGACGGAGAAGAAGCACTGCTAACCTCTGGTTGGACCGAGGGAACACCCGCCACTGGCGGTCGGTAAGCCCGTTGAGACTGCACTGCCGGCTGAACTGACCCTGCCTGAGGATACCCACCTAGTCTCGCCATCTCTAGCTCAAGTGCCACAGCTGTCTGGCACGCACCATCTAGATCGGCAACACGACTTGCAATCAGGGGCATCTTCAACTCTGGCCTCAAACCTCGCAAGAATTGTTGAGTCTTCAACGCTTCATTAGCCAGCACATGGGGCGCGTATTGGCCCAATTCCATGAACTTATTCCGATATTGAAGCACAGTCATACTACCTTGAGTCAGCTCCATAAACTGGTACATTTTTGCCATCTGCAAGTTGACAGGAGTATAGGCACGCTCGAAAGCAGCAACAAACTCTGCCCAAGTGATCTGCCGAAGAGGTCTGGAATGAAAAGCAATCTGCCACTCGGCTTTCCACCACGTGATGGCTGTACCCTGGAGTTGAAAAGCGGCAAGCATAACCTTCTCATCTTCAGCACTCTCCATAGACAGGAACACGCGTTCAATAGCATCCAACCATTGCCTCGCAACCTCTGGATCGGGCTGTCCATCGAAAGCAGGCGGATTGAACATAAGAAATTCTTTCAAAGCCCTGCCTCGACTGCCAGGCACTTCAACCTGAGGAGCAACCATCGACGCTGGAGGAGGAACGACTGGAACGGCAGGAACAACGGGAACTGCAGGAGGAGGTGCAGAACCACTATCTTCCCTGGGCGCATCCCTAGGAGCTCGAGGAACTCGAGGAGGTCTTCCTCGACGAGGCGGCATCTTGCACTGCCGAAAAATAGAAAGCAACAGGAATCACATCAATCACGCAGAAAACAACCCTAAGCCAGCAATAGACAACACGAAGGACTAGCTCTGGACAAGTTGCAAATTCCAATTCCTTATACAAATCCTCAACTCCGCTCTCTGATACCAGCTGGACGACCCAGAGTTCAGGATACCAATATACCGATAACATCGATGCACCGATACCAAGAACTGGGGAAGCCACCCAAGAGGCTGATGAGGCCCCTGAAGGGTTAGTGAAGTTTGTCGAGGGGATGCATAAAGAATTGCAATTTGGAACGCGCATATTACAATTAAGTAATAAAATTAAGACAAGTGCGGAAGCAATTCAAAAATAAACAGAGTGATATTTATATAACTAGTCTAAAAGTACAAGAGTACTAGTCCAAAAAGTACAACTACGCGGGGCATATCCCGGCAAAAGTACAACAGAGTCTCACAAAGGCGACCCGTCAACTGCTGGCAACTAAGCACGGTCTCCGAGCAACCTCACAAAACACCGGGAGACGACGGGCGCGGCTCACCTGAAAGGAGAAGGGTGAGTCACAGCCAGACTCAGTAGGGGTCACGAGGATCCCTACATCGCACTAAACAAGCATGCATGCAAAGATAAAGGCAATAGGGCATGCATTTAAATAAAATAACAGGCATTGGCATGAATAACTAATCACAAGAAAGCTGTAAACTCTATCTAAGCAGGTATAACAGCTAACACATGCCAATAATAATTAAATGCAAGCGACTGAAACTAAATCTACCAAATAGAATAAGCCGTAAATAATCCAAGCAACAAGGAAGGACAACCACTGGAGCAGAAACCAGATGCGTCCACTGACGACTTACACTGCGTCTCAAGCACTCGCAGTCGGTAAAACGACAAGCTGAGCGCGTAAACAGTACCAAACCAAGTGACCAGTCAGAGTGACACTCGTCAGTGTCAGTCCACAGCCTCTGACCACGTGTGCACACACTGACTCTCGCCTGAGCCAGGCCCTCTAGCTAGTTTTCTCCCTCGGTAGGACGCTACCGTTGGCCGGGAGCCCACGGAACTAGCTTACAAACCGTGTGCGGGAAACACCCCTCCGCTATCCCCAAGCGGGTCGGTACTCAACAGACCTAGGGCAACAACAGTGGCTCCATTGCAAGGAAAGAAAAGCTACTCTATTGGGATTAAAAACATGCCATTGTACAATAGAATAACCTAAACATGGCATATATACGTAATGGAACACTTAACGAATAGGCCGGCACCCATTTTAAACCAACAGGCATGTGGCGGTCTGCTGCCCATGCGCTACAGGTGAGTAATGGTCGGGGACTGGCGCGTTATATCAAGAATGACGCGTCCGCCCCTACCCGTTACATCCACCGAAGTTCCAGCCCAAACGAACGAAAACAGAATGTAACGGTAGGGGCACAGTGCGTTACATCAACTGTAACGCGTTGGACCCTCGCCGTTACATCCACCCGAGGCCAAAACCCACGCATAGCGTTCTAAAAACCATGCATTAACAGGCGATATAACGCGCTCGCCCAGGCGCGTCGGGTTGACCTGACGGCCGGCCGACTGGCCGTCAGTCTCACCGCCTCACCCGGTCAACGCGGTTCAACGGGCGAGTAACGGATGGGAGCCCCACCGTTACTCTCAAAATATCGCCCCGTCAACGGGCCGTTATATAGCAATAACGCGTCCTCAAAGGACCGTCAGGCGTGTGACGGTTCTTGGAAGGACCGTCACACCACCTGGGACGCGGGCGGGTTCGGTTTGAAAACCGATTCCCTCCCGGACGATGGAAATCGTCGGGTAACGACATAAAACCTGTTTCCTGTCAAACCATACATGCCAAACAACAGTATAACAGCTAAAAACATCACATGCAAAGCCCATAATGCATTAATCTCAAAAATTTAGACTAAAACCCCATAAATAGAAAAAATGAACATTATGCATGCTACGGGGTTCTAATAAAACGAACTAGTTACAGGAATTAATCCTAGCAAGTTCAGGAGTCCATCCCCCTACCTCTTGCAAACCGAAACGGCCGGAAACGCCGCATGCACGGAGGAGGGTTCACGGAGCCTTCACACACCGTCCCGCTCCCAAGATCACCGAACCGCGTCGAAATGGGTACCCACGCGTTCCTCTCGACGCGAGGAATCCACCGGCACCAACCACGCTTCAATCCGACGTCGTCTCGCCTACTTTCCCTAGGAGAGAGGAGAGGGCGATGGAACGAAGAGAGAGAGAGAGAGCATGAGAGAAAGAGATCGACAGGGGAGAGAGAGAGGGTGTGAGGGTGAGGGATTAAAAGAAAATAAAATAAAATTAAAATATATATAATATAATCATTATATATATTAAAATCTTATTAATTTCTAATAACCCTCAATTAACTCTAAATAAATCTGGAAAAATACCAGGAAAATTCCTAAAAATACAGGAAAATTGTCAGAAATTCCAGAACAAATACAAGATCCAAACCACTAAGGATCCACTAAGACACGGGCCTTACAGAAGGCCTTCTATGACATGACCTATCTTGGTGCCCTATCTTCTTCCCTCCTTTGGTCGACTGCACAGCTACTCTTGTGAGAGGATGTGAGTGTTGCCTTCCCATGCTTCTTCCTCCGTGCATCTATTTTGTGAGAAGTCTTGAGAGAACCTTGCTGAGTTTCAACCTGTAACACAGTTATCATTGGGGTTGGTGTTCTTCGGGAGAACCTCTCGATGTTTAAATCAGGACGTATATCAATGAAAGAATAAGGGAGTTCTCAAGAGGTGGAGATAGCGTAGGCTCATGTGGGAGACTTGATGAGGACGGAGGAAGATGGCTACTGGCGAGATAGTTCCTCTCTTCCTCCCTTTTTTACACTTCCCTAACCTTGTGTGCCCTCTTATCCTCTTACCTGAAGGGGTTGTCATGGTCCTCCTTAATTTTATAGCCATCACCCGACATGGGATGAACGGGATTGAGTATTTTCGATAAGACCTTACAGCGTGACGTGGTAATTGAAGAAGTTTTCGTGGGACAAAGAATGTCAATGGGCCGGAGAGAATCACGGCCTTGGATGTTGCGCTGATTCGTTGACGTGCACGGATAAGTGTGGTGCATCTCACTTTGATCCCAACTGTGCATGGGGTGCCATCTTTGGCAGGATGTGGCCACGTGTCCATAGCCGGGTAAGTAGACACGTCAGTCATGTATTAGAAGGTGGGAGAAGTTATATTAAACTATGTATATATAGGGTTTGGATCCATAACTTATGAAGTGTCGTTTGAAGCCAAAACTGCATGACTTTGGTCTAAAATAAATGACACATTACAAAGGTTGGACGGATCGAATTGCAACACCGAAAATGTGCGGAAAGTGTTAATCTTAAGAATTGGCTCAACAAAGCTAGCTATGTAATATTTATGTTGTCGCCACGACGACAGGCTGCAGGCTTATTGAATTTCAGCAGCGTACGTGAGTCGAGACAAGATATGCATGACGTCGAAGAGATTGGCGGCGTTGAACTCACCCATGCCCCAATTTGACCCGTTCATCGATCGACTCATGCACGGGCATGCATCCGGTTGACAACTGTACATGGGACAGTTGAACAACCTAATCTATATATATGGGGCTGGGCCTCTTGTTGATCAAGTAGAAGATTCACCAGCCCTCATAATCGGAAAATTTGTTGTGACCGCGCGTGAGCTTGACCTAATGCGACTCTCTACGTACTCGCTCTGTGTGCAGTGTGTGTGTGGGGGGGGGGGGGCGTCTAAAATGGAGTTTACTTTAAAAAGAGATTAGAGAGTAAAGTTTGTGGTGAAAAAGAAGCGGGTCAAAGATAATAATTAATCCGGTTAACTAAAGAAAGGATCGATAAGAGCGAGGGTCAGGAGGGGGAAAGGTGGGTAAAGGAGAAAGAAGAGGATTCATGCATGTTATGCCATGCCATCAAGAAGAAGACAATAACACCCGCTCGCTCTCTGGTACGTGTTCATGGAAGGATTTCTTGCGCGAGGAGGGGGAGGGGAGAAGAATATATATATATATATATATATCAGCCGCGCGCCTTCTCATTCCCCGGCCAGTACTTCGATCTTTTGCTTTCTCACAGTACGAATGTAATGGTCGGTCCCCAGAGAGAGAGCATGCAGTCTGGTAAATGAATAACGAGGGGCTAATTAGTGTGAACATCAAACAAAGGAAAAGACGGTCAAAACGGTTCTCAAAGGCTACTTATTCCACCATGAATCTTCTCTTTATCGGAACTCACAAGAGCTCTGTTTCTTTCCTGCTCACTCCCTGCCTTTGCCTTTTATTTTGCTTCTTTTAAGCGTACTTATTTCACTCGCTAATTATGCATGCCTGGAAACGAACGAAAGAGATGCTTCTCTCACTTCAAAAATCCCACCAGTCTCTCTCTACCAAGGTGAAAACAAGATAAAGTTCGGATGAAGGATTGGATAATCGAGAAAGTCGATCGAAGAAAAGCTAGCACATGCAATTAATTAACCACCCGAATAATTAATGACATATGCTTAATTAATTAATTATCTATCAAGCAGCATCCATTCGGCCTGTTGGCTCCTCCTATCCCCCTCGCGCCCGCCTGATCGATCTGGACGGCTTCATTAATGCATTAGAAGACTACACACACACACACACACACACACACACACACACACACACACACACACACACACACACACACACACACAAGAACAGTCACGTACATACGTGCATGGTGCTCCTCAAAGTTCTCATGCATGTGGAAGGGAGGCAGTATACATATGTATATACATGCCCGGCCATGTGCATGTGTAGTACTCAAAATTAAGGCTCCACTGTGTTGTGTGATATATTAAATTCATCAATACCCCACGTACGAGCATTAATTGACAGGCAATCCAAAGGGATGACACTTAATTTGTGTGGAAAGATTAATTAACAGAAGAGGTTGGTGGTCGTGCTTAATTAAAAGAAACAACTCCGACTGGCATATACACATGAGATGCCCCGCGCGCGAAAGATACAGGGAAGGAACAGAGCTAGGTAGCATGATTGATCAGATGGCCACCCTCCAATTCGTTTCTGGGTTAGTTGTTTCACGCCGTGTTTGGATATGTATACGTACGTAGTATCTGATGATAGGTTATGGTATAAAAATTAGAGATATATACTAAGAAAGATTTGAACTTTACAAATACCCGAAACTAATTGTAACTACTTCTAATTACTTATAATCTTTTTCATGTTAAAAAGTGGAGGCCAAGATGACTTCTAATTAGCCCAAAAATTCAGTTAAAATGCCCTAAAGTACGTAGCTAGCATAATACGGAGAGGGATTGCGGATCGAGTATGGACTAAAGAACCTAACAGAAAGATAAATATCGTAGACTAGAAGAATATTCATCTAACCCAAATTAATTAAATAGATGTGTCTCAGTGGTTAATTACTCTCCCTAAAGAGGGAGAGCTCCCCAGGTTCAAAACCTTGCGCTCGAACCTCGGGATGGGGTACGTACGTCCCCTTCCTTAAAACGAAATTGGCCGTTGGTTTGGATGTGAAATAAAAATATTTGAAGGGTGGAAAGTTGAAGAAGAACACAAAGGCAGGCCGTTGCTTTGTACCAGTGTGATCCTAGCTAGTGAGTCTGATGGCCGCCGGCTACGTATGAGAGGCAGATTAATGGACCTCGATCCCTTCCTTCAGCTAGATCTCCTTGCTGGAAGCTGACCCGTAGAAAAACTTCCCAGTCCAAGTTGTTTGCTCACTTGTTTGGAGAGTTATATATAACCTCCGTATATATATCCTCACTGCCATTAATTGACTTCGGATTTTTGGGAAGTACGTACGTACTCTTCATGCATGGCTCCATTTCTCATATATATATATATATATATATATATATGTAAATGGATCGGATTCGGCTCGGATAGATCAATACCATATCTTATCCGTGAAAATTTTACAAATACCATATCCGGATAGTATCTTATTATTTTCGCGGGTATAGATACAGATATATCCGTCACGGATATGGATATACCCGCGAATATCCGTATCCGTCTATAAAGTATGAGTCTACATCCACATCTAAGGAAATATGAGATTTATGAGAGTTAGAAAAATAGAAATTTGGTCAATTATTTCCTTTTTAAAGTAATTTTTATATTTTATAAAAATATTCTTACAATTTTAGCAAGAAGTCCAAATTCACAAACTAAACAAGACAGATAACGGGTTAAGTTCATGTCAAAATCATAGGCCTAATATGCACAATAAGTTATTAAGAGCTGATTCAGATCAGATATGGATTCGGGTGCACTAAATACATACCATATCCGAATATGAAACGGGTATTTTAAACATATCCAAATCCGAATCCATATCCGTTTATTCAGGTATTATCCGACCTATCACGGGTCGGGTGATGCGAGTAATGAGATTTACGGATATTTTTGACATCCCTATATATATATATATATATATATATAGTGCCAAAATGATGAGGTCGAAGTCTCTCGATCGACGAGAGCTTTAATTAATTATGGGCTGCGCAGTAAGAATAGCAGTTGGACAGCTGAAGTGGGAGTGCGAAGTTGGAGATATATAGATCATCCGACAGTAAAGTCACGAATTCAAGTCGATTGGGCGCGTCACATAAGAACTTGTCAAAAGTAATCATAAACAAACAGGATTAATTGTTATCAGGCCACACGTACGTACATGTAGTCCTACGTACGTACAACTAGCTATATGTCTGCTGATCGATCTAGTAAGTCCCTCCCTCACTAGGGCGAGAGCCGCGCGCGCGCATGCATCTCCTTCTGATGGGCGGCCGAGCCCTTCTTCTTCGGCTCGATCATCTGTCATCTTGGCCCATGGGTCTCGATCATCAACGTCCATTGGTGCATGTTTGATTGACATGCATGCATGCAGCCTTAATTAACCACCTTAATTAATTTGAGCACGGTATGAATCGAGAAGTAAATGAGAATCACATGTTAGCTAGGAAAATGTTAGAATTGATCAAAGTGTGTATATATATATATATGGAAATTCGTGCGTGGCCGTCATAATATTGTACATGCATGCACATTCCGATCAGGCGTAACACTTCCTGCCTCCCTCATATCTATCTGGAATTCGTGACCGACCGTGTGAACTTCGCCTCACAGTAATAATCTCTCTCTCTCTCTCTCCATACATACGCAGAAGGGTAGAAGATTGAAATGGAGTTTAATTACTTGGAATAAAGTTTATGTCGACAGAAAAGATAGCATCGGTTCAAAGATACTAATTATTAATCCGGTTAATTTAACTTTGGCTTATCTAAAGAAAGGATAATTAATAACGAGGTTGGGGAGGGAAAAAGAAAAGGAGAAAGAAGAGCATATGCACGTTCTATGTCATCATGCAAGACCCCTCCCCTCCCTCTCCCTTGTGGTTTTCGTGGAAGAAGCATTTCCCGAGGAGATAGACTGGAGAAAAAAAATCAGCCTGCAGCCACCTTAATTCTCAACCCCCCCGCCCTGCATGCAGCTGATCTTTTGCTTTCTTACTTAACGGCTTAATTACCATGCATGCACGACTCTCTCTCTCTCTCTTTTTCTCTCTCTCTTTAACGATCCCCAAGACAAGAGAATTGCTGGAAGGGAAGCAAATTAATCATCCATGGTTTTGAACTCCCGGCCGTTCCGTCGTGTGTACTGACGAGAGAGAGAGAGAGAGAGAGTCTGGGTAAATTAATGACGGGGAGATCCATATATAGAATTAATCAAGAACACAAAGGGAAAGATGGTCAAAACGGTCCTCGAAGACTACTACTTCCCACCACCGTGAATATCTTTCTTTATCGAAACTCACAAGTGCCCTGTTGCTTCTTTTTCTGCTCCCTCTATATATTCTCATCCCAGCTTTTTATTTTTGCTTCTTTTTAAGTGTACTTCACTCGCTTATGCATGCCTTGAAGCGAACGAAAGATCGAGATGCATAGCTCTCACTTCAAAAATTCCTCCAGTCTCCCTCAACCAAGGTAAAAAGAAGATAAAGTTAGAAAGGAGGAACAGGGAGAGAGAGAGAGAGAGCGAGAGAATGTACAGATAGCATAACGACGTCGTACCCAAGTTAATGGCACATATGCTTATCTATATATGTATTAATTAAGCAGCATGTATTCGCAGCCCGTTGGCTCACATGCACCTCCCTTGCGATGCCCTCTGCATGCATGATCATTTCGATCTGTCTCTGTAGTATTTTTGTCAGAACCGTGAACACAAAACCATGGATGCTTTAATGCACTAAATATCGATCGGACAGACACTTATTTTAATGTACAACGGTATATATGATCAATGGGGGAACAGGCACGTACATACATATATATATATATGTGTGTGTGTGTGTGCGCGCGCGCGCATGATGTTCCGCAATTCATGCATATGTGCAAGCCATCACATGCACGTGTCGGCCGCCCGGAAACCATGCATGCATGTGCATACAACAATATTCAAAAGGCTCCACTACATGTGTAAGATTCCATTAGTGACCAGCATATAGCTCGCGAGCAATTTGACAGCCCATCCAAAAGGGTACGTGGCACTTTTTGTATGGAAAGAAGAGAAAAGGGTGATGGGTAGCCTTGTTTCAAGGAAAAATTAGGAGTCCAACTGGCCAGCTTAATTGCACACCAATTTGAAAAGTAATTATATATATATATATATATATATATATATATATAGAGAGAGAGAGAGAGAGAGAGAGAGAGAGAGAGAGAGAGGCACAATAGACTAAAAAGTTAAGTTAATATAGTCTTAAATTAAAAGTGAATATAAATGCACAAAAACTAACATAGACGTTCTCACATAATGATTTAATAAGGATATCCTTATTGGATCATATATATATATACATATATTCCTAATTTAAAAAGTGCGTTAATTAGTGTGTGTATGAATGCACCTTGGGTGCATTGGTTGAGGGGGAAGGGATGGTTAATTTGCCGAGTGTGAAGGAGGACCGGAGAGCCTTGAATATTGGAATCCGATGAATTGTGTGCATTATATATATAATTATATATATATAGATAGATAGATAGATAGATAGATAGATGCGATCCTCTCGATCTCTCTGCCGTGTTCCCTGCCTTCCCATCTTCTTTTACTTTCTTCTTTAAGCTTCCCTCTTTTTTGTTTTGGTTCTTTTATCGTAGCTATCCCATTTGTCAGGTGAGCATGCATGCAGAAAAGGAGCATCCCCGGCCCTCCCCCCCCCCCCCCCCCCCCGGCAGTGGCACCTCTCGTCCCAACGCACATCTCCCTCGATAGTTGGTACGTACGACGTCCATTGAGGCCTCGGCGGGTATAAATGGCCGTTCAAACCCTCGCAATTAGACCTCACACTCACCCCAAACCACAGCCTCCGCGGCCGAGATCAAGATCGAGAGAGAGAGAGAAGCCAGCAGGAAACGTCGATCGATCGATCGATCGATCGGCCGCACTGCTCCATCTCCTCACATTCCGTTCGTTTCCTCCCTCCCTCCGTCACCAGCTGCGCGCCAAGTGGTGATCAAGGTGACCACGCCTGGCAATCCCTCCCCTCTCCTCCCCCACTACATGCCTTCTCCATCCATATTATATTGGCATAACGTTCGCAGCGTTCCGTTTTTACGTTGCGAAATGTCACTGTAACGCACAGTGGACGAGCTAAGTAAGTAAATAGACGTTCATTACAGATCTTTGTGCATGCTTCCTTCCCTGACGTAACCGTAGCTGGGGGCCGTGGTCTTTGCCTGCGCGCCCTTCGCTCCTCCTCCTCCTCCTCCTCCTGCAGCATGATCCATGCCGTGTGCTGCTTCTTGTTGTGCGTCCTCCTCACGCTGCATGATCCATGCATGCCGTGTGCTGCTTCTTGTTGTGCGTCCTCCTCACGCTGCATGATCCATGCATGCCGTGTGCTGCTTCTTGTTGCTCGTCCTCTTTTTGATCGAATGATATATGTATATATATATATATATATATATATCCCTACTGGTTATATATTGTTGGTTGCTGATCGATGCCGCATGCACTGGGGGTGGGTTGGGCGCGCACATACGTACGTACGTACGTACGGATCACAACTAGGCTAGCCTAGCTAGCACCTGATCAGCTGCCGAGATGAACAGGAAACCGGGCGACTGGAACTGCAGGTCCTGCCAGCACCTCAACTTCAGCCGACGGGACTCCTGCCAGCGCTGCGGCGAGCCGAGGTCCGGAAATTCTGACAGGAACGTCGACTACGCCAGCTTCGGGGGCGGCCCCCGGGGCGGAGGATCCTCTTTCGGCTTCGCTGGCTCCGACGTGCGCCCCGGCGACTGGTACTGCGCATGCGGCGGCCACAACTTCGCGAGCCGCTCCAGCTGCTTCAAGTGTGGGGCGTTCAAGGACGAATCTAACGGCCCCGGCTTCGAAGGTGGCGGCGACGCGCCGCGCCCTCCGGCCGGTTACGGCTTCGGCAGCAGCGGCGGCGGGCGTGCTGGTTGGAAGTCCGGAGACTGGATCTGCAGCAGGTAATTAAATATTGATCGATATATACACATACATATATATATAATACTGATTATATACATATAACTATGCATTTCCTCATCACGATTATATATGAGTTAACGGATCATTATATCGTTCGATCACTTTGATGGCCCTCTCGGTGGGTACTTAACAGATACTCTTGTTTGTATTGCACACACAGTCACCAATATGCATGGTTTATATATATATATATATATATACACACACACACACACACATAATTCTCTTGTTTTCTCATTGTCGTCGTTAATGAATTAGTAGCTGAATTGGTGATCGAGTTCCTTGGCTACCCCTTTCGGTGGTCATATCGACCATGTTGTAGCCCTAAATATAGGGGCAGATGGTCATATATATATACATATTTATATATATATAAATAATATGTTGGCATGCTGCGCAGGACTGGCTGCAACGAGCACAACTTTGCGAGCAGGATGGAGTGCTTCAGGTGCAATGCACCCAGAGATTCTGGTGATCATTAACCTAACTATATTTAACTAAATCCTCTATTATTTAGTAATTTCTATATATATATATGTATGTATGCATGCATGCTCTCCAATCGACTAGAGCTAGGCACTAAAAATTAAAAATTCCTTCCCCTTGACAGGCACTGAAGCTTGATCGGATATTTGGGAGATCGATGATCGATCGAGGCGCGCGACGATATGATGATACCATGCATGCATCTTTTTCTCGAGTTAATTAGTTGTTAATTAAGGCAGGCAAGAGCTAGCTAGCTAGTTTGTTTTGCTACCCGGCCCCATCGACTTTGCTTTTCCTACCACCACCCGGCACCCTTTTTTTTGTTTTGTTTTTCTTTCTGAACTTCTTTTAATTATTTACTCGATCTTCCTCGTGTTTAGTGTTTAATTTCCGGTGGAGTGAGCGTGAAGACATATACATATATATATATATACACATATATATCCTCTACTACATAATTAATTAAGGAATGCCTTTCCCAGCATTTTGTATGTTTTTGTTTTTTCAAGTGGCTTTATATATATGCGAACCCTTCTTCCTGGGCCTGGCTTTCTCAAGCGCGATCTGATCTACACGGATCATTCTGTATATCCTATGTATGGCACTATGGTATATATATATATATATATATATATATATATATATATGTTTGTGGGTAACCTAACCTTTCTATCCAGCGAACCGTACGTCTTCTCTCAATGAAATTTCTCCTTGTCGTCCACAACGCATGCAGCGATATCTTGAAGTAGCTAGTGCAATGAAACGTTCGCCATCGTGACCGTGTATCTGGTTTCTTAATTGGCCTTGGCATTATCAGGGAAAAATTAAGAGGAATCAAGTGTCAAGTTACACACACACACACACACACACACACTACATAGACTACCCACAACGAGATTGGAGTTTTAGTTTTTTTGTTATTACATTAATTTTAATATAGTGATATTTTTAAGTTTTCAATATTAATATTGCAATCGATTTATGTGGGGGACGGGGAGTAAATGGAGAAAAAGAAAGTGGGACAGTTAAAAGTATAGAGGAGAAAGAGCATCCATAGAGCGCCTTAAGAGCCTTTCGTGTTAGATTTTCCCTACAGGTCTCTTTTAAACCCTCTTTGGTTGAGATTATTAGGGGATTCCAATCATTGGAATATCATGTATAATTTTATCTCAATCAAATGATCTAAAAGTGTCTCGACTTTTATGCTAGGTGGATTTTTTAAAACGGAGAGAGAAAGATACAAAAGGAGAGGTGTTCAATAATCTATAAAAACTCCTCTCATAGAGCTTCGGGGTGAATTTCGAGATCTAAAATCTTTGACACTCTGACATATAATATTCATGGGTATGCTATTAATATGAAATTGAACAAACCATAGCTAAGCACCAACTGTTGAATTGAATGCCATTAATGGTAACGCCAGCATCATTAATTAGCCGTATAGATAGATAGATATTTAAACCCAGCGTGTCATTTTAAACTTAATTAAACTAGCTAGCTAGCTAGTGATTGTTATTAATTATTATTACGTCTGATACCAAAGCCGCCCTAAGTGAATCTCATATTATGTATGTAAAAAGGGTTGGATGCAGAGCCAGCATGAAGCATGGGATGGTTGATGCCATCAGTGGATGAATATATATATATATATATATATATATATATATATATATATACACTTAATTATCGGGTGCATGAATTAGTTAAAGATACTCTCTAGGTGGACATGCAACTTCAGCTTCAATTTCAGCTTATTATCTCTTCACCTAATTAAGATTTCATTATGTAGAGGATTAATTAATTAACCTTCCAGTAGCTAGCTAGGGGTCTGTCGACCGCACGCATGATAATTTGTACAAAGATGATTAATTTTATATAAACTTGGTTGAATCAACGAGTACTGTTGCTTAATTGGTACCGATCGAGCAACAAAATTAATTAGAGGAACTGTTGAGCATTTTGACATATAATACATATGTCAAATCACATGTTAGTCGAAATGTACGGTGATTTGGATTTTAAATCCTAATCCAATATTATTAATTACAAAAGTAGGTATGCATTTCAAATCACATTTTCACTTTCAAATTCACTCTTTTTTGTTTGTTTTTCCCTTTAAATTCTTTTTATAAATTCTTAGATTATCACGATTTTAAATATAAACTATGCATTTTAAAATCATTAGCATTATATCCAAATCACATATATATTTGAAATCAACCTAGTATTATCTCCTAACTTTTTTATGGATAAATGACATGTGACAAATAATAATGGACAAGTGGGTAATATATAATGTAAGATAATGGCTAGCACATTTGGAAATGTTTTAGAGTGATTCTCAAATTACTCTAATTCAAGATACAAATTACATCACCATTCAATTATTTAAAATTTTAAAAATAAAATAAATTAATTTTTAAAATAATAGATCTAATATGATTCATTCAATTCAATTTTTTATTTTTAAAATAATTTAATAATGACGTAACTTACATCTTAAATTAAGATATATTAAATATCACTTTAAAACATTTTTTAAAAATATAAAATTAAAAACGAGTGTGCAACGATTCTTTCTCATAATGTTATACATGCTAATCACCGAAGCGCCAACTCTCTCTTTCTCTCTAATAAATAGTCCAACCAAACGTCACCTAAATGAAATATGGTCCAACCGGAATTTGATACAAGTCTTGTCACGTAAACATAATATAATATTTTACAGCATTCAGGCATACAAACAGAGCATAATTTCCTTCTCTCTGTAATTTTTGTTTTTTTTAAACGGGACATAGCTAGCATAAGCCGCAGAGGGTCTCAGGTACTCGCCCTTCGTCGTCGTCGGCGGCGGCAAGAGAGGTTGATAGGTAGATAAAGACTACGAGTGTTGCTTGGCTTGCTGCCGCCGGCTACTCCTTGCTACTTTCATTACTGCGGCTGCTGCAGTGCAGGGGGGCCGGGGGGGTGTGTGCGGGCGGGCGGGCGGGCGTGGGGATGCTCCTCTCCTTTTCGCGAGGGCAAGGAGGAAGACCACCAGCACATCTCAACACCCTTCCTCTCACCATCCCACCACCAATTCTAATCTTTGCACGAGAGGAGAAAAGTCCCTGGCTTTCCCCTTCCCGCGCCATGTCCTCCGTCGCCCTCCCGTCCCATGCCTTCGCAGGCAATCGGCTGAGGTGCCACCACGGCCAGCCCTGCCCGCCCACTTCGGCCCTCGAATCGCTGAGCGCCCTCCTCCTCCTTGGGGCCGCCGACGATGGGCGGCCGTCCCCTGATCACAAGGTCTTGCCTTTCAGGAAGGGCAGGGCGCTGGCCCGCTCCTCCGAGTCGGTGCGGTCTGGTTCCTCTCCTCCGGCGTGGCGACTGGGATGGCTCGCCCCCTCCCATCTCAAGGAATTCCCGGCCGGCTCGTTTGTTTACCTCGGGTCGGCATCGCCAGAGGACGGCGGCGCCCATTATTGGGCAATTGATGCCACCGATGCCGTGGGCTTTGGATTTGACGCTGCGGACGGGTCGAATTTTGTTGAGCTGAGGACGCTGATGGTCGCCACTGATTGGGGTGACGGACGTACCATGGGAGAGCTGGCAGTCGCGGGTCATGTGAGCCCCGCGTCTTCCTCCCTCCCTCTGCCTCGGCAGTCGTTCTGATATGATTTCTGTGCTATCTGCTAACATATGTTGCGCCTTGGAATCACGTCCTATGTGGTTGGTCCTGTAGTTTAGTAACGACGAACTTGGCCCTGTTCAACTAGAGACCAAAAATCTGTATCTCGCTGGCTTTTAGTTCTCTTCTATCATGCCGTGTATTAGAAAATGCAGACGTTAGTGTGGTAGAATAAGCATTGAATTGATTTCGTACCACTTGCTGGAGATAGTGCGCTCAGAAATGCTGTGCGGTATAGATCCCTGCCATTTTGTTTTGTTAGTCGTCTTAGGTGCGTCTTATGCCGTTGGCAAAAATGCAGATTTTGATGTTTCCTCTGCGATAGAAAACAGCAATCCGGTTTTGTCTTTTGCTCATACGGAATGTTCACGTATAAGTATTCTGTTACAATTTAGAACTGCCTCATTCTTAACTTGGGTATGTTCATTTCAGATTCATCTTGCAAACTGGAATACGGTGGTTTTGGGGGTGGGGCTCATTGGCATTTTAATTTAGTTTGCTGAAGTTCTACAATGGTGAATTGTGGAATGTGCATCTTATTGGTCAGGGTTATTGTTTCAATTTCTTTTTTTTTTAGTATGTTACAAGCTTGTAATGATGGTTCTCTACTAATGATACTTCTTTAGACTTGTGGTTTGTCAAAGATCGGTATTAATTTAATGCTGATGGAGATTTGACAACCCTGGCATAAGCGGATGCATGGGTCTGCAACATATTGCATGTCACTGGGGTTTGCCATATTTATCACTGTTGTCTTTCAGTGCTAAAATATGATATCTGATCCTAAGAATATACTTTCTTAGAATGTTAAACCCTTAAATTTGTCCATCATTTGTTTTCTTTTTGTCACCATCCAAGTTTTATTAGAGCTAATGAGAAATATGCAAGAAAACCTGTAGTTCCTTTTTCTTATGTAGAATAAACTGCTTAGATGTTTTGTGTTGCATTCAAGGAATATATATATAGTTGTATACGAATAATGTTCTCTTTACAATGAGTACAGTTTATAATTCCCAGTTCATCCGTAGGTGTCTATGCTAACTCAACCTCATAAGATGTAAGTCTGTTTTTTTCCTGGGGTTGGGGAAGGATTGGAGGTTGGAGTTTATGCTAATGTGTCTCTTGAAGGAGAGCTTTTAACAAGGTTTGCCATATTGTTGGGACCGACCCGGGTCCGTCTTCGTACGGTACGGTCGGCCTGACTTGGCCCGACTCGAGCCGAGTTACCCAATTGTCCTTTTATTGCATTCCTTTTTGCAAAATGACTCAGATAGACTCGTTACTGTTTCCCGGGCTAGATTCCCTGTGGTACAGTATGAGTCACCTGACGATGGTACACTATGGCAAACTATGGCTTGAAACCCCCTAGCCACTGTCAGTCCACGTCGGGGTGAAGTTGATTCTATTGTTTTCTTGTTAGAATCATGATGTCATTTAGTCAATTACTTTGCTTAACATGTTTGTCAGGTTTATCATAGCTTGTAATTATATCATTTTTCATAGGGCACATAACATATGCATGCACCTGTTCGATTGGCTAATCTTCTACCATGTGCCGTCATTATGTGTACTGTCAAATTTCTTGAAAGTAAAGACATTGGAGTATGTTTAATTTTTTTACATATATGCAGTTATTTGTGCATCTGTTCTTTTCTTGAAGTTACTTTTTCCTTTTCATCATAAATCAGGCAAAGGCGCTATTAGAGTGGCATAATACATCTCGTTTTTGTGGGCACTGTGGAGCCAAGACATTAGCAATAGATGCAGGACGAAGGAAACAATGTACAAATGACTCATGCAAGAAGCGATTATATCCTCGGGTAGATCCTGTATGTTGCCATGCCTTTTTCTCTTTTTTCTACCTATTTATCCTGCTATTTTTCACATTGAAAAATCTGTATGTCTATGGAAGGTGTGTAGAAATAAACCCATCCATTTGTCAGCATACATATTTTCATATTAGAATAACCATGTTCTTCTGGTTGACTTCTTGCAGGTCGTAATTATGCTGGTCATTGACAAAGCCAATGACCGTGCGCTTCTTAGTCGCCAATCAAGGTATGCTCCTCGAATGTGGAGTTGCCTTGCCGGATTTCTAGAGGTACACATTCTTGAAATCCATTATTTATGTGCTTACTCATGATCTTTTGAGGAGGCATGGATTTCATTAACTCAGTGGTCTCATCAAAATAGAAATATTTAAAGTATTGATGGCCTGGGAGCATTCCAAGCACATGACTATTGTATGTGTAGGTCTTACCATGGGATTGTTAACTAATTGTTCTCTAGACAAGTCTGCATAATTGGCGTCATGGGTGCTATTAAACTAATTTGAATATTTAAAAGGTGCTTCATTGATAGGATCTCATTCATAATTTGGGACAACATGCAGTCACTTTGCAGCATATAATTAATTAGCTGCTGGCTTTCTGAGTTAATGTCTTAGGTATTGGATTAGCGTCAACCATTGTTTTGGATCAATTTCATAGACAGGAGGGATGTGGGACACTAGATTGATGGACGAAGAAAATAAATAATAAAGGGACACTGGATGGTGGGGGACAAGCTATCGAGAATGGATAGACTCCTAACAGGACTTAAAATCAGCAACCAAAAATGTAAGGCATGCAGATGTCGACGACACACATAGTAGGATTAGCGGGACGAACATGTCCAAAACAAGAAGCTAACCCAAGTAGCCATCCCCTGCAAGGTAGAAGCATGGGACCGGTGGTAGTTAAAGAACTAATGTAGTCTAGGGTAAGGCAATTCCACAGACAAGGTCCAAATGGAATCTCCGGGACTGGGGTCATGAGTCTCAAGCTGGCAATGAACTGAATCATGGACTAGGATCCCTACCTCACAATCAGTGGCAGATTAAAAAAAATACTAGTAAAGCAAGTGCCGAGGAAGGTGAGATGCGCATACCTCCGCACTGGTGCGCGGGAAACGAATACCCAGCAGCCGTTCCTAAGGAGCGGGAAAGAAGAGGGGAAGAGTACAATAGATGGCCCACCCCTCACAGGGGGATAGTAGGCAATAATGGGGAAAGAGGGAGGGGACGCGGCCGGTTGAAGGGTCGGTTTAGCTGGGATGATGACAGAGCTGGGACAGGTGGAGGCACGGGAGATGACGAGGACCCCATGGGTGACCATGGTGACGTGAGGGCATGGGGTGAGATGGCGGTGGTGATGCAGCTGCTGAGATGATGGTGCGGCACAGCTGCTGAGCTGACTGGTGGTGCGGCGTGTGCACCTGGCTGCGGGCAGATGGGGTGGCAGTGGCGAGGCCGTCGCTAGCGGCCACTGGCGGCAGGGCGGTGGCAGCTGGGCCACTGTTGTGGGCTGGGGCTGGCGAGGCTGGGGTAGTGGGGCTGCCGTGGGTGTCGCCACCGCTGTTGCTGCTATTGTGGGTGGTGGGGTGGTGTTGACGCCTAAAATAAAGATAATAATAATAGCAGCAATGAAATAATAATAATAACCCTAAAAATACCTTTATAAAATATCTTATTTCTGTTGTCTTGTTTTCAGGAATAAAAGAAGAAAAGAAGATACGGCCGGCTCTAATAGAGAACCACTGAAACGAGACACAAGACCTCGGAAGATACTCGGGACCATCCCCGAACGAGCAAGAAAGAAGCTCAGCCAACAAGATATGTCAGCCGATGAGTCAGCCCTCACAACTGAAGAAATGAACACAAGAATCCCAAAAGCCCTAAATGGGCCAATACCTGTGGCACCGAGAAGCTGTTGAAGAGGCCCACGGCCACCAAAAGGCGCACCGATAGTGGCCACGCCGAAAGCCCAACAAGGCCCATATGGGGAAGGGGCGCCGAGAAGCCTACTGCTTCGGACTAGGGCGCGCCGGTTGCTGTTGGCCGAGAAGTCAGTCAAGGGGCCTATATAAACCCACTCCTTCGATGAAAGGAAGGGGGGCGGACAGAAAAGGGCGGCGTTAGAAGAAAAAAAAAGAAAAGGGAGATATCGAAAGGATAGCCAGAAACCAAAGGAAGAAGAGAGCCTCCGCTGAAAGAAAAGAGAAGATCTGAAGAGAAAGAAGAAGGAAAGGCTCCAGGTGGGCTGCTCCGGGGAGGGAGAGGAGTCAATGCTCCGCCCTCCCCATGTTTTCTTTCCATTTCTTTGATGTAGTCTAGCGAGTTTTCTTCTCGATTTATCAGATGTAGCCGGACAATCCCGGTTCTGCTTTATATCTCTGCTTCTTATTTTCCCTTCATGGTTGATGTAAGTGTGAGACGATGCAATGAAATGGAATGCTGCAATTGCAGTGATGAATACTGGGCAATCGAAGTTCTTCCCCTTTGCATCCTGTGGATATATATCTTCTATTTGAAATGTATAATAGTATACACAGTACTGGTTTTAGAATTCCCGTTGGTTCTCTGAAGAGGGATGAGGATAGGGCCCCCACCCCCATCTAATGGGTGATTGGGCTCCATCCCCTTTCATTTCCTGTCTCAATGACAGATTCTCTGCATATGTTCCGAGTGTTTCCCCTCGAACCCTTCATGTTGTTCAGGAACCCGAGATACCAATCTCTTGGTTCTCTGAACTGCCAGGCTTTGGTGAATGATGATTTCGATCACTGGGTCCTCCATTCTAAGCCTTGAATGCTTAGGGCCTGGAGTTTCGATGCCAGAAGCCCATCCATCGCCAGTTTTTTGACGCCATTAGGTTCGTCCAGGGGATCAGAGACAGTCATCTCTTGATCCCCCAGACGGCTGACGGCGAACGGAGAAAGCTTCTCAGGGTTCAGATGATGATCTCTCTTTTCCTCTGGCTAATTTGATCTCCCAGCTCCCCTGGCATCCTCCTAACAGAAGTCCCCATGAAAGCCCCCTTTTCTGTGCTCCAGATCTTGCCTTAACCTGAGCCAGAAATCTCAAGAAACCCCGAACAGAGTATCGTTTTGAGCTCTGAAACCCTCACCTACTCACCGTCTCGGCGTGCTAATTTCCACGCCGAGAGCCGAACTGCCGAGAGGCCTTCCTCTCTTGCTAAACGACAAAAAAACATATTTCAAACCCTTCCACATGAGCCTCCCGGCACCAAGCTCTCGGCGTGCCAATTCCCCGCCGAAAATCCCTCAGCCGAGAGGCCTCCCTCTCTTGCTAAATGACAAAGAAACCAACAACCCCCCTTGGCCATGAAACCAGGCCACATGACCTTCCCGGCCTGGGCTTCCCGGCGGCAGGTTCCCGGCGCGCTAACTAGCGTGCCGGGAAGCCTTGCGCCGAGAACCCCCCCCCCCCTTTTTTTGCCATTTAGGCCCAGGCCGAGAGCCTCTCCCGGCCACTTCATGGGCGCGCCGAGAAGCCCCCCTTTGGCCACTTCATAGCGCGCCGAGAAGCCCATTTTTGCCCTGGCCGAGATCTTCCTCTCCTGGCCAACAGAAACCACGCCGAGAGCCCTCTCTCTTGGCCGATTCAACCCATGCCGATACCCCTGCTTCGGCCAATGAAACCCAGACCAAGGTTCATCTCTGCACCATTATCCTTCAACTCTTTAACCTCTCCATACATCCGTCAAGAGGATGTTTAGAGATCATCAGATACACCCTGAGGAGATACAGCAATGGGGAAGACCTCCCCTACATTCCTATGTCCCGAACTGGATTCACATGCAACCCCGCGGGTTCGGCGGACCTTGTCTTTACAAGGGTCTCATCGACCTCCGAGACGGGGAATAGTGATTGATGATAGAGACATGTACAGTCTCCTTGAGCCTTAGTGCTCCCTTGCTTTTCGGCTTTCATCCCAGCACTCTGTGGATGTCAGCCTATATCATCCCCTGGCAGATGCTAAATCCAGGGGAGGTGCTGCCGAAATTCTCTCAAGATGATAAAGTCAACATTGAACTGCACCGATAACTGATACAAATGTTGTTACTGAATCTTAAATCCGAATTTTGTTCCGGGGGCTCCGCCCCCGGAAACCCCCGCAAGGGGCGCTGCCCCCTTGACCCCCGCGACATCATGGCCACGGCCCAGTCTGCCTGTGACTGAAATTTCCCCTTCCCCCTAAGCTCGATCTCTGAACCGCTGACTTAACGATATCGTCTGTTTCTACAGTTGATGTTATTATTATCTTGCCCGCCTTCCAGGCTCTGGTATGAAATCCAAATTGCGCACATGAATATATTTTTTTTGCCTCTCGGGGCCTCCTACTTTTGGCGTTTAATCAAGGGTTGTCTTCCTTAGGGAGGACGTAATTAACGTCATAGCGTTCAGGGTATGACGGACTTCTAGTCCAGACACGATCACTCACAATCGACTGACCAAGTCAGATCGAGCGCACAATAAGAATCGTCACCACGGTGACTGGCACGCCAATAAATCAATAGATAAGTAAATAAGATACGTGCGAGAATAAATCCGCGTCCACAGGTGGCTGCAGCTGGGCACCCGGCTACTACTGTCCTGGGGTGAAGGAGCGCGTGGAGGTGGCATTGAGCTCCCCATATGGCATGTGCGAGATGCACTCTGGTGGGCCACACTCGGACAAAGGGGAAGAAGAAAAAGGTGGGAGAGAAAAACCGAATGTGAGAGAGAGGGAATCACGTGTGCGCGCAAGAGAGAGAGAGAGAGAGAGAGAGAAAGTGACTGCGATGGGGAGAGAGAGATGCACGACCGCGACGTGAGAGAGATAATCATGAGAGGGGGGAGAGAGAGAGAGAATTGAAAGGGAGAGGGCGGTGTGATCAGCGGAGGAGAGGTCGGGCAAACCGGCGGTGGCTGTCAGGGACAGTGCCAGAGGCGATGGTGGAGGCAGGCATCTCACCCAGCCCTGTCTCAAGGCATCGTCATCCTTCTTCAAAACAGACAAAAATATGGAAATTCGTGCATAAAATTCTCCAATAATTGAAAAGATTGTTTACACACTTATTTATAGGGATTAGGCTAACCCTAATAGGACCCACTAAACACCTCTAGGATTGTCTCCTTTGTTTGTGAGAGGGTGTGTGAATGGGCCAAGCACCTATGTAAAGTGGAGGCTTACAACTCCACACTTTTTCTTTTGTTGGGAGGATGGCTAAGGGTACACCTTCTTGGTGTGTATGTTTTTGTATAGGGGCTTTTGAGAGCTGAAGGCTTATACTTGTACATCCCTTTTCTTTTACAATTAATACAATTTGTGGTACAATCCACTTATCCCCCCCCCCACCAAAAAAACCCCCCTCTAGACTAAGATAACCTTAGACTCAAGAACATGTGCGAAAATAGCATGAAAATAGATCAAAAAATGGAAAAGACACTAAACGGACACCAAACGGGCTGAACAAATGCTCAATGGACTTGCTACCTGACACCCTACGACTTAAGCATCAAATGGCCCATTTCTGAGCCAAATAGAAGCCTGTGTAGCCAGTGAAGCTCTCTGATGGCTGTAAATGTATGCTGGGTCAAAAGGGACCCGCCCTCCAGTGTCATCACCTCTGAAACAAGGAAAGATAGGGAATAATGAATAATCAATGGGATTTGGACCATTCTTTAGTGGGTTCACTTGTCTAAAGCATTGTGGATTATAGGATGCTTATGAGAAAGTGGAGGAAGAAAAAGAGGCTCAGAGAAAGAAACTAACTACTAGAATATTTAACATACTCTTCAGTTTTTTTTTTTTCTGAAAGTGGATAGTACCACAACATACACTTTAGTTTTAGGACTAACTGAAGAGTTTGCCTTGTACCTTGCTTTCCTGTTTCAAGATCTCTATTAAAAAACATGACCCAACTTAAAGGTTGGTTGATGAGGAGAACTTCCGTCCCCTCCCTCTGTTCCATCCTTGATTTTATGCCTGGGCTGGTTTGATCACACAACTTTCTTCCTAAGGTGGTGTTGCGTTTTCCTCCGTGATAGCTAAAACAAGGGATTCAGGTATGGAAGAACTGGTTGCCTACTTGTATGACTATTTTCTAGGAATAAATTCTGCTGCAGATGGCTTAACACCAAATCTGTTGAATGGTGTTTAAATTTCAACCATGAATTCACCTTGTCATATGATTTGTTGACCTAGATCAGAATTGCTTATGACACTGCATCAGTCAAACATTCAGCAACAGTGCCATTACATCTAGTAGGCTGTGCATAATCAAACGTGTGCTGTGCAAACTGCAAGTTTAACAGATACTGTTGTTTTGTCTGGCATAGTCAGTTTAAGAAACTATCATTAATTGATTATTACTCCTTATCTTTGCTAGCCAGGAGAAAACTTGGAGGAGGCAGTGAGAAGGGAAACATGGGAAGAGACTGGCATTGAAGTGGGGGACGTTGTATATCACAGTTCTCAACCCTGGCCTGGTATTTGTCAACTTCCTGGATTCTTTTTTTAGTGTTATTTTTTCATAATATTCATTTTTGAGACTGTTTTGTTTAAACAAGCTGCGTAAAAATTGGAGCACTCAACAATTTCATTTATTGAGTAACTTGTTCTATTTCAAAATAGAGAAAAATAATAGGGTACATCTTGGTACTTTCGTAGGATAGGGCGAATGGAATCGTGGCACATGATAAGGATATGTGAATTGCCAGTCTGCCAGCTATCTTGTGGACAATTTGAAAGAGGAAAAACAGGATATTTAGAGATGAGTTCAGAAAACCAGCAGAGATTATTAAGTGCTGCTATCATTTTCTCCAGGATTGGTATCTTTGCAGTACTGAAAGGACGGTAGCGGACTCCTTGACCTTGAAAGGTTATATGGCTGGAGAAGATTTGCCTTGTAATCTTGGGCTAAGGGTGTAATAGGGCTGGGCTACCATCTTGGTAATCCATCCTTGTTTTCTTTGTACTTGCTATTTCATCAATGAATTTTGGTCATTTACCACCTTCAAAAAAATGGAACAGTGGATCTTGACCTTCCATAAGACTAACAACCATGACCTGGCCTCACATAATCTCCAGCCTTAATATCATGGGTTCAAACTTAGCCTCTGCTTTGGAGGTTGAGGTTTAAGTTTCCTTAATATTATGCGTTCAAACTTAGCCTCTGCTTTGGAGGTTGAGGTTTAAGTTTAAGAAAAGCTTTATACCTAGTGATATGCCAGACACAATCAGCATTATCTACTTTCTTCACCATCATAATCATAAATCATTGTTCCCTTGATCTGGGTTGGCTTAGGATGTTGGGTACCTAACCCCAAAGACATATGGAGAATTCTTCCATTCAGCTGCTGCTCTGCACGTGTTAATTAATTGGGGAAAATTACCCATGTACCTCTAGAATCTTGTGAAATTACCCTTATACCCCCACCTTTATCTTATTTACTGTAATACTCCCAAAACTCTTAAGAATGAGCCATTGTGTCCTTGTCGTGACCGCACCATTATCTCGGGTAACTGAAGGTGGGTGAGAGAGGTGAAAACCTCTAACCTACCCTTGGTTAAACTACTCCAAGGTGAGAGAGAGAGATGTGGGGGAGAGAGAGAGAGCACACGGGAAGGAGGGCGCCCCTCCACCCCCTCCGGCGTCGGCACTCCGTACAGAGGTACAGAGAAAGAGAGAGAGAGGAGAGGATGTCGGAGGGGATCTCCCCCTCTGGCATCGGCATCCTCTCCATCTAGAGAGAGAGAGGAGTGAGAGAGAGGGTGGGGGGCCGAGAGAGTGAGGGGAGGGCACTGGTATCCCTTGATGCATGGAGAGAGAGGAAATAGGGGGAAGGGGTGGGTCGGTGGAGGGGATGACAGGAGACGGAGATCAGAGAGGAGAGGGGTGAGAAAGAGTGGAACTCTTCCCGAGTAGGAACGAGTTCAGATTTTTTTTTAATTTGAAACTTGAAAGTCGCTCCGAGTCAAAGCAACTTCAGGTGAAAGTTGCTCCGATTCGGAGCGACTTCCCCTGTTCCTCCCTCTCCTCACCTCTCCCTCTCTCTCTCTCTCTCGTCTCTCTCTCTCCATCGACGTCAGAGTTAGGCGTTTTCGACTTGTCGCCCATAGCTGGTCCGCAGATGGCGGATCGTGCCCGGCGGCGGCGGCGGCGGCGGCAATGTCTATGGTGGGCCAGGGCTCATGCCCTCTCTCTCTCTCTCTCACCCGCAGGGGGTGCTAACATCGGAGGGGACGACCCCCTCCTACGCTCTCTCTTCTCTCTCTCACGCTTCCTCACTCCATTCTCTCTCTCTCTCCCACAGGGGTGCCACCGTCAGAAGGGGAGACCCCTCCGACGCTTTCCCCTCTCCCTCTCTCTCTCTCACACTTCGTCCTCTTTCTCTCCCCCATCTCTCTCTGTCTTTTTTGCACCCGCAGGGGGTGCCGATGCCGGAGGGGCAACCCCCTCTGGCGCTAACTCTCTCACTCCGCCCTCTCTCTCTCTCCTTCTCTTCACTCCCAGTGCCCTCCCCAAAAACTGTAGCTGCTTTCCCTCTTCATGTTCCTCCGGTGAGTAGGTGGCGAGCAGGGAGGATAGCATGCCCCGTCACTATGGCAAGCCGCCTCTCTCTCTCTCTCTCTCTATGCACTGGGGGTAAAATGGTCCCTTCACATGTACTATTATTGTCGTCTGTTGCGAATGTAACCCCAGGGGCACCACAACTCGGGTTTAAGAGAATTTGAAGGTATACGAGTAGATTCTATAAAGGTAGGGGTATAGTGGTAATTCAAGATTTTTTTAGGGCTATACAAGTAATTTTCTCTAAATAATTTGACAAGATTATTGTTAATACAACTATGAATTTAAGCATGCATTTTTTTAAGAAAGTTGCATTTTTACAATGGCTGTAACACGTGCGTGTTACATTTTTGTTACAATGGTTTGAACATCAGGTGCTAGAAGACATTCACAACTCTTATCTAGAGTGGGTATGACTTGCATGGGATGAAATGTGGAACAATGCCATTTGATGTTTGAGTAAACATAGAAATAAAATTTGCACATTTATATGCAGTAATCTAGTTATGAGCTGCGTAGAATGAGGGCTACCCATAGTCTATAGTGACGCGGAACGAGACTCGTGATATCGGATTACAAACTCGATTTCGCACGATGACATCATTTTACACGGATGACGATTGTAGTTTTAATAGTGCCATTTTTATTTTTATCATATATTTTATCTTTATTTGAGTCTAGTTTAGTAGCCACAAGTGGGTAGGATTAAATTTCTAATTTCCATAGTTTCAATGGGCTCATTTGGAGCTAATGTTGTGTCCCTTTCTTTTCCCATCATTTTTAGTGCGATTTTTGTACTATTTTCTTGAATCTAGGGGCATTTTTGTTCAAAAAGGTCATGTGAGGGTTAGGGTTAGCCTAACTCCTATACATAGTCTTGTAATCTCTCTTTTCTAATTAATGAAGAATATTGAGTTGCGATTTTACAAAATTTTTCTCTCTTCTCTGTGATGGAGAGGAGAGAGCTTTGAGAGGAGACAACCCTAGGTGGTCCCTGGACGCGAAGCTTACACCCCCACCTCTATCCCAAATCGCTGCCCCATTTTTATCCCGCATCAAATTAGTATTAGAGAAGGCCTCGACTTTTCCTACATAGTCAAAGATCTGATTTGCGCCTTCGCAACCGCCGTACAGTGCTGCTGCCATCGCCATCTGTCATCTTCTTCATCCTTCCCCCTTCCTATGCACCACCATCCATTGTCCCCTTTTTACACCAACCCTAACCTACAAATCCCGTGCCAACCTACCCCGCCACGTTGTTGCGACACCCCTGTCTATAGCAGCACCAACCCCACACAACTAGCTCCCAAACATTCCTTGCCCTACCAGATTCGCCCGCCGCAAAGCTTCGCGCCGGTCGCCCGCGGGCCCCACCTCCCTCTGGCCCTTCACCGTTGCACATCAACCTTCCCTCCTGCTTCTCTATCCTCCCGAACAAGACAATCACCGGTCCAACCGTCTGCATTCCCCTTCCCCAATGCCATCGTCCACCCCTTCCTTGCCCTCCAAGCCCAACCATCGGTGCCCGACGCCGCTGTCTTTGCGAGCCTATAACGGCTAGCCTCCATCGGCCTTCCTCTCCCTCTCTATAGCCCGCCACCTCCGCCTGAAGCCCGTCTCGCCTGCACCGGCTGCTAGGTCATTGCTCCTCTCCTCTGCCAATCCACCGACACTGGCCGTCTATTGACACCTAAATTTTGACATCGAGAGCAATGAGTCTTGCCAAACCGAACGAGGGTAGAATTAAAAGAAAATATTCCAAAATAGTGACAGAAATATTTTTCAAAGCTCCGCTCAGGCGAAACCAAGTCAGACGATCCCCAACGGCCTGAAGACGTCGTGGTTCGGTGGCCGGAGTTGTCTAAAAGACCTGATGTGGCGCTAATTTGACTGAACGGAGTGGCACTGCGTAGGTGCAAAGTTATGCCGGATCACTTTAATATTCAAAGAAAACACCCCAAGGGTGGTTATCAAGGCGCTTTTTGCCCCTTGCCTAAGCAAAAAGCCAAGCTAACAGGCCTAGACCGTTCAGCAGCAGCTTAGCCTGGTGACCAGAGCAGCCCGAAAGCCATGATACGACACTCAAGGTAGTGATCCGGCGTCAATTTAGAAAATGCCAGGATTAATTCAAAATTAAAGAAAGTGCTCCGAAGGTGGTCCCAGAATGTTGCCAGGCACTATCGAGGTGAAGTCAAGCTGGGCAAGCCCCGAAGCCTTACTGGCAGCCCAATCCGGTAGTCGAAACCACCTAAAAGCCGTGATACGGCCGCAATTCTACTCACGAAGGTGATACAGCAACAATGTCATAATTAAGAAAATACTCCAAAGGTGGCTGCCAAAGCATTGCGAGGCACCACCAAGGTGAAGTCAAGATGGGCAAGCCCCGAAACCTCAACGGCAGCCGAAACCACCTAAAAGCCATGATACGGCAACAATTCTACTCAAGAAGGTGATACGGCAGCAATGTCAGAATTAAGAAAATGCTCCAAAGGTGGCTGCCAAAGCACTGTCAGGCACCACCAAGGTGAAGTTAAGATGGGCAAGCCCCGAAACCTCGACAACAGTCGAAACCACCTAAAAGCCATGATACGGCAACAATTTTATTCAAGAAGGTGATACGGTAGGGGTGTCGAAATTGAAGAAGATGCCCCAAGGGTGGCCATCAAAATATTTTCTGGCCCCACTGGAGCAGGGTCAGGCTGAGTAAGCTTCTAAGACTTGGTAGCATCGCAATCCGGCTGCCAGAGCATCCTAAAAGCCATGATACAGTAACAACTCTTTCCTAGGAAATGATACGGTAGCAACTCTTTCTAAGGAAATGATACGGTAACGACTTTGAAAATGAGACGGCATAACTCTGCTGAAGCAAAGACAAGATGGGCAAACTCCAGGACTTGACAGCGGCACAACGTAGTGGCTGGAGCTACCCGAAAGTCGTGAAACGGCACCGAGAAGGTGATACGACGCTAGTGCAAGCTGCGCCGCATCAACTCGAAATCACATGCAAGAGGGCCAACGAGGTCTGGAATCTAGCAGGTGACAACACACCTGATGAGGCGCCCGAGGGAAAGGAGCCAGCATGTTTTTGCCCCAACGGTGAAAGTCCAAGTATCAAGAAAATCAGAAATTCACTTGAGCCGGCGTCAGGTCAACGACGCCGGATCAGCTCAAAATTGTGTTCAGGAAGGACGAAAAAAGCCCCAAATTGCAGCAGGTGACAATACACCTGATGAGGCGCCCGAGGGAACGAGCCGACATGCTTCTACCCCAACGGTGAAAGTCCAAGTATCAAGAAAATCAGAAATTCAGCTGAGCCGGCATCAGGTCAACGGCCCCGGATCAGCTCAAAACTGCATCTAGGAAGGACAAAAAAGCCCCAAATTGTAGCAGGTGACAATACACCTGATGAGGTGCCCGAGGGAAGGAGTCGATATGTTTATGCCCAATGGTGAACGTCTAAATGTCAAGAAAAGAAGAAATTTGCTTGAAAAAGTAGCTGTTTGAAGAAATGATACGGCGCCATTATGACCCCAGAACAAGCCAAGGGCGCCACTTCAGTCGCTACAAGCTCACGTTCCCGGTGTGAGCACGAGGAGCTGACGCCGATTCACATGAGGAAGCCACGTCAGATCAGCCACACTAAACCTCTATACAAGGGGGTCGTTGCTCCTATTAAAAGGGGGCAGAAGGGGAGAGAAAAAAAGGAAACGGGGGAGACACAAATAGAAGAGGAGCAAAAAAAAAGGAGAGGAGATGCATAGAGAAAAGAGAGAAGAGTGAGGTGAGAAAGGGAAGGAGGGAGCCTACACTCCCGTTCGTCCCTCTGTGGTTTCCTTTCTTTTATTCCTTTTTTTTATCTCTGCTATGGCAGCTCTTGTATGATTCAAGTGTTTTATGAATGAGTAAATGTCTCTGTGCGAATTCCTCCTGCTATTGCGCCATTTTTCTCTTCTTTCATTCACTCCCCTCCCCTCGTGCTTACAGTGATTAATTGCACCGTGGCGTGTAATCTTCTGTGTTGAGCGCAATCCGACAATTTGCTCTCACTCCGGGGAAAGTCTCGATCACAAAGCATACTTGCACTTAGTATTTGTTCTAGACCATGAGCATGACCCTAAGCTGCCGAATGCGTGGATTCTGTCCGTGATTTCCCAGACCGATTTTGCCGTATCATTGCTTTCCCCTCTCTCTGAATACATCCCGTGGGCAGTCGCAGAGGGGGGGGGGTATAGGCCCTTATCTCTTCCCTGTAAGCCACCATTGCGGGGAGGGAAAGTTGCCAGTAAAGTGGATCTTGAAGCCCCCACAGATCCCTTTCATTTTACCTCTCATGGCGCTGTTCTATCAAGGAAATTATGATACTCTGTTTTCCTTTGATATGATCTGGCAGCACCCTGTTCATCTTGAATTCCAGTAAGCTGCAACATCACTTTCTTCTTCTACAAGTGATTCGACAACCTCTTAAAAATCATATTTTTATTGTTCTTGTCGTTGTCTCGCCGGTCCTGTTCACCCCGGGCCTCGAGCCAGTGATTTCTGTCACCCTGTCCCGGGGAGAGGCTCCCCTCGCTTTCGGACGATCGTTTATTGACAAAAAGTGAGCGTTGGTGAATAGTGACTTTTAACTATTCATTTTGGGCCTAATAAAGGTGAAATTCTATTTATTTTGGTTTGATCGCAACCCATGCTTCTTATCTCCGTTTAGAGCATCCGGGTGATTCCGATCCCTTAGCAGGCTGGCCCTCGGGGATATGGTGCTGCGGGTGACTGCGGATGTTGCCGTTTTGTACACATTCGGTTAGTTAAGGGACCATCTCGGACTCTCCGTGGATGAGGACCCATGTTATTAACACCTAGATGCCTTGGATCTAGGAGAGATGTCGGAATTTCACCAAAACTATAGACTGATGAATAAAAGAAATAAATAATAAAATAATAATAATGATAATGAATTAAAGAAAGAAGAAGAAGAAATGACAAAAAAGGTCATAAAAAGAAATGGACAACAAAATATAAGAAAACAAAATATAATAAAAATCAAAACAACCAAGAGAAAATACAAATAAAAATATAAAAAATCGAAACAACAAAAAAATAATAAAATCAAAACAACAAAAAATATACACTCAGATCGATACATACCTTTTCTATAACAAAAAAGAAAGAGAAAAGAAAGAAACAAAGAAAGAAAGTAGAATAAGATAAATAAATAATATAATAATAATAATAAATTAGAAAAATAAATAAAAAAGGAATGACAAAAAAGTCATAAAAAGAAGTGCACATGTTTTAAAATCAAAACAAAAAAAAAGGATATAAAAAATCAAATCAATAAAAATAAGTAAATAATATAATAAAATTAAAATGACAATTTTTAACAAATCAAAACAACAAAAAAATATATAATCAGAGCGAAACAAAAATCAAAACAATAAAATAATAATAATAATCTCCGATCCGACACCCTTCTTAAAGAGCATGATCCGACACACTTTTTTTTTTAGCAAGTGATCTGGCAACCCCATCCCCCCTCTTAACAGGTGATCCGGCAGCCCTTGGATATCATTCCTTTCTATCGTCTTCGTCGCCGTCTATCCCTACGTCGTCGGTCCAACCCATCCAGAAGCTCAAGCCCGTGATTCCCTATGCCCTGTCACTGGCCAGGACTCCCCTTGCTGTCAGAATGACAGTTTTTTATGGGAAAGATGAACAATAATGAATAGTGTCATTTAACTATTCATTTAGGGCCCATTAAGAGCTAAATTGCATTTATTTTGGCCTAAGTGCGATTCCATGTCCCAGGAATTGATTTATTCTGCCGTTTATTTTATCGTCGGCCGTTGAGCTTCAATCTGCCTAATGTCTTCTTGCTCAAACCCCTGGGATCACCCCCTTTCGACTGTTCGGTTTGATTCGGCGCCCCCAAATTATAAATGAGGGGAATAGAAATGATGCCTATTGCGAGTCGGGATTGGATCCTCGGGTTTACCCTGCTGTGGCCATGATCTGAACTCGCTTTGGGGCCGATAACCACCAAGATCCGAGTTGCATTTTCTGGATTCTATCCCATTTCTTGCCATTTAAAATATCGAATCACGCCGGATCACAAGCAAATATATGTCCAGGGGATTATCCGTGTCATTGTTGCGCGCTCAACATAAATTAGTCCCCAAATAAATGTCAGAATGAGTTTTCCTCATTGACCGTCTGGGTTTACGGCGTTCCTCGATCCTAGACCCGATTGTTCGAAGCCACGTCGGCTCACCTTTGAACCCCCATGTGTGAGCTATGGCAGGAATAATGGGTCGAATAGCTTGTGCAGATGCGACTTCAGAAGCCCCCGGATGATCTGGACCCCCTGGTTGGTTAGCCCTCGGGGGTGCCACATTCGACATGGGCTCGGGTGCTGCTGCTTCATGCACACCTGAATGACTAAGGGACCGTCTCAGATCTCTGTAGACGAGCACCCGCTACATCCCCCTGACATGCACCGGGGCAGGGGGAGATGTTATCGAAACTTCATTAATTTTCGATTTGAGCGATCGTTGATGGATTTTCTCTCACATGCACTGTCGTTCGGGTAGAAGAGTAACTATAGACGATAGATAAATGAAATAATCTCATTAATGAAGCAATAAAAGAAGTGAGCAAATAAAAGAAATCGAATGATATCATCGCGAAATAAATATAAAAAAGAGGGAAGAGAACGAAAGACAATGAATGTAACAGTTTGGACGTCCCTTTCCGTTGGCATGGATTGCCTTGCTGCTATTAATTTTCTCCTATTCTATTTCATTCTTCATATTAGTTTAAATTTTATATCATAGGGTTCTTCTTCCTGGCGATTAATCAAGGATTTTTTCCCTTTTGGGAGATGTAATTAACGTCGCAACCTTTATGGTGCGGCGGGTCTCGGGTCCCGACTCAGTATCCACTATCGTCTGGTCAGTCATACGGCGCGCAAGCGACTTCAAATCCCTTACCCCCGAAGTCTGAATAAATTGTCATCTCGTGACTGGCACGCATGCGTACATGAAATAATAGTAATAAAATAAATAAATAAATAGATATTTTAATAATTTAAAAAATGTCCCACACCGTCCATCACCACCAACCATCGCTCCCTCTTCTCTCTCTCTCACTCTGTGTGTTCCTTGTAAGGTTGTTTCCCCTCCACCTCTTGTTCACCTTACCTCTCTTTCCCTCACCCTCTCCTCCCTCCCTGGGCACCGTAGCCCCACTGCAGCAATAGGGAGCCCAAGCTCCTAGATCATAACGTGGGCCCAGTACCACAAGTGAAGCCCAGTTAGCCCGAGATAGATCGCCGGTCCTATAGCTCAGTCAGACCCATCTGAAGATCATGGTTTCATTCCACATCAAATCGACGCATTCTGCTCCACATTAATTTGTTCAAAGTCGGAACCAATTTATTCTATTAAACTGTGATCCTAGGTAATCTCTTACACGTGTCAAATGGATTTCAATTTTCCCGTATATTTGCCGAACAAAGCGTGTACAAGAATATTTTTAGATGAGCGATGTGAAGATAATTATATTTCTCGGGCTCTTGTTGATTTATTATTGGAAACTTGTGACATTATGGTTGAGGGTGATAGAGATTTTGTGGAGTTCCATCGACACTGTAAAGGTGGCACTCCGTTAACAAAGCTTCATTATTTGATGGAGCATGGTGCGATATTGATTCATTGGATTCCTACATCCGTCTGGGATAAAACTGGATGGCGGAACGACAGGCTATCGTGGACTCGGATTTAAAGTGTAAATACCATTTTCCCAAGTCAAGTTATATTTTTGCCAGTGCCAAGCCAATACTTCTCGAACAGACTGTGACAAGTGGAGAGCCACTAAAGCTGGCGATCATTGCTCAGGGTGGTCGTGTATGTGTGGAGCCCATAGTTGGCATTACTTGGGATGTTGCATTGTTCGCAGAGTCAGGATTTCATTTGATATGTGTTTGAGGCAGGCCCATTACTAATAGTGACCCGTGACCCACTTGATGCTGTTTCATGGGATCAGATCATCAGACACTTATAGTTGACGCAAGTTTGGCCCTACTTTCTGAGCATTTGTTTGAGGTCCCGGAGCTTTCGTGTTCTACTCTTCTCGTGGATGTACATGTCTTTGATATGATATGGTATGATTTCGAGGCACATTTTCTGCGTCAACTCCAACTTCTCAATATGGCTATCTCTGTGGAGCCATTAGTTCTGCATGGGTTTGTCGCTCCCCTACTTGTTTGGATACTTCAGCACTTCAAAACTTGAGGACGAGTATTTCGAACCGGGAGAGATTGGCGTGGAACGAGACTCGTGACATCAGACTACGAACTCAATTTTGCACAGTGACATCATTTTACATGCACGACGATTGGAGTTGTAGTAGCGTCATTTTTATTTTTATTATGTATTTTATTTTTATTTGAGTCTAGTCTAGTATCCGCAAGTGGGTAGAATTAAATTTCTAATTTTTCTAATTTTTTGGGATTCATTTGGAGTTAATGTTGTGTCTTTTTTATTTTTCTATAAATTTTGGTGCGATTTTCTCACTATTTTCTTGAATCTAGGGGTATTTTCGTCCAAAAGGGTCATGGACTCATGGTAGGGTTAGGGTTAGCCCAACACCTACAAATAGTCTTGTAGTCCCTCTTTTCTAATTAATAAAGAATATTGAGTTGCGATTTTATAGAAAACTTCTCCCTTCCCTGTGATGGAGAGGAGAGAATCTTGAGAAGAGGCAACCCTAGGTGATCCTTACGAGAGGAAGGGCGTGAAGGCTACACCCCCACCTCTATCGCAAACCTTTGCCTCATTTCTGATCCGCGTCATATAGGAGAGGGTTATCCAAACATATGGGTGAAAATGTCAGTGTGGAGCCGCCACAAGATGGAGCTATCACTATGCATGGGGGCTGAGGTACGGATAAATTAGATTAGGCCCATATCAAAAAGTGGGAACAGAGTTACTATGTTATATATGTAAGGTCTGGAACTTGTGAAGTGCCTTGTAAGGACAAAACTATGCAGACTTGGTCCAAAACAGAGAATAACTCACAAGGGTTGGATCAGGCTGTAAGACTTGTGACAATATGGTATCAAAGCAAGACCCGCATATTACGATATGGGTTTATTTGAAGATGAACTAGGTAGAAGCTAGTGGATTTGTAGTGACCCAATTACGAGTTGTATAGGAGGAGAGGACTATTTGTAAGAAACGGCTACCCTGATGTAGGGGCGAAAACATGTTGGTGTGGAGTTGCCTTAGTGTGGAGCTACCACTCAATATAGGGGCTAGCGCAGGGATAAATCAGATTTGTTGCATATCAAAAAGGGGGGGAAATTTTCCGGGCTACATATGTAAGGGCTAGGTGCACAACCTGTGTGGCATCTTTTGAGGACATAATTACACGGACTTGGTTCAAAAAGGGCAATGCTTCACAAAAGTTGGATCTGGTCATGAAATTATCACTTCCACATTTGCATTTACAGTACACTTACATCATTAAAAAACTCTGATAATGTGCAAAAAGGCCACATTTGCACCATTTTTTGAATGCAAACCATTTGAATGTGCGCAAAAAATACTATTCCATGGTCTTTTTGCACACAATTGGGTTTTTTTGATGATATGTGTGTAATTTTGCTATAACAATGGTTTTTATGTAAAAATCCCAAAATAAATTCAAGGCATGGAGCTGTTGGCATACTGTAGATGAATGGGATGTGACAATGACACCATATTTCACATCGTTCAAAATGTATAGCATCAAATATATATGGCAATCACCCTCCTAAGGAGACATGATGGTTTTGTTGATCTTTATAGTGAACTATCAAACAAAGGAGTTAGTAATTGCCTTGCACCTAAAGTGGTGTTTTCTTTAGAGATCTAGCCATCTAGGGAAGTGCAGCATTTGCAAATGTCAAAGTTTCTGCTTGAAGGTGAAAATGTAAAAATATTGATTAATGAATTCACTCCTACACTAAATGGATGTTTTACCTATCAAATTCCACTTCCAATTTTTAATGATTTCTTCAGCAACTGAATATTCAACAATGATCCTGCCCATATGGCCTGGCTAGGATTTGACTGACATCTGCCAACCTAGGTTTAGTGCCTGATGTATATCTGGTGCTCTTACCTCAACTACATGTCTCTTTTTTGTTGATGGTAATTTCTCCTCGCCCGCAATGTTTTTCTCATTCCATACCTCATGTATTACATTTTAGTTCCATCAGTTAAAAATGTCAAGAACATATTGCATACTTCAAAGTTCATTTTTTTGCAGTTAGTTGTCATAGCATACATTGTCCAGGCAACTTGCTGCACACCCTAGGGGTGTAGGACGGGCCAGCTGTCCACCCGATGCCCCCATTGGTCCAATGAGGACTGATGGGACAGCGGGGTGGTGTGGCCCCCATGCCATGCAGGCAGACATGCTTGCGTGGCGTGGGGGTCATGCCATCCCATCGTCCCATTGATCATTGTTGGACCAATTGGGGGTGCGGGGAGCAGGACAGCTGGCCTGCCCTGCACCCCTAGGGTGTGCAGCAAGTATTATTCCCAGGCAAATCAGTGTGGACTCAGAGCAAGACTTTTATGAAATGCAATTGCACTAGAAACCTTTATTTTATCTTCACATTCCATTCCCACTCTTCCTCCTGTTTTATTCACGTGCCTCTTATAATCCTTGTGCACATGTTAGGCAGTTTCTTCTGTTTTAAAGCTCATCAGCAGACTTTCCCTGGAACATGATAAGCCTTCTCTAAGCTTAAACACTGTACATGAACTTTTTTTAAAGTATCTCTACAATTATTGCAGCATGTGTATAGCTTCTGTCATTGGTCAGTATGATCTGAATCTAGAGTAGATATATCATTATAATTCTCATCTTTGTCTTTACGTCAATTAATTTTTCATGCAGCTTTGTGGTTTGACTCATAAGCTTATAGTTGAAGTTGAACAACTCTGTAATCTCCTTTATTTTTTTACAAATTTACTGGTCAATGGTTCTCAAAGCCATTCATCATTACTTTATTTATTTTTAATGCAGTTTCATGGTTTGACTCCATGTAGTTTAAAGTTGATCAGGTCTGTAATCTCCTTATAGTTTGAAGCTAACATTTCTATAATCAACTTTTTTTACATATGAATGTACTGCTACACATTCTCAAAACCATCTGGCATATTTTTGTCTGCATATTTATAGAATTAGATAGTCTGCCATCACTGGTCCGAAGACCAGATGAGGAACGAGGAGGCTCTGATGATTATGATGATCATTTGTAGAATTAGGCATAAGGTGCCTCTTATTTTTTATGGTATGACATTTGTCAGGTAATAAAACCACCGAGAAAGATTGGGACATTTATTCACAATTAGTGTAAAGACCATTTGTAATGATTGTCATTTTCTCCAGAATCACATCCATTGTTCAGCTTTTTCCCAAAATAATAATGAGAAATGATCTGAATATGACTGGGGCACAACTTAAATCTCTCTTTTTCCTATTGTTAATTATCATTCATCCATTTGAACATTTTCTTTTCTGAAAATCTCAGTTGGACCAAGTAGTATGCCATGCCAGTTGATGGTGGGTTTTTTTGCATATGCGAAGTCACTCGATATATGCGTGGACAAGAAGGAATTGGAAGGTATGTTGCGGCCACTATAACGGCTAACATTGTATAAAGTTGTGAGTTTTTGCTTAGTGAGTAATAGGCCCATATACTCTTCTGCTTTTGCCTTGATGTGCTATAATACTGGGAATGAGTCTTAGTAATCCCTGGTGTGCTTTGACCTTTCTATATGTTGAGAGACCCCGCCCTTTTTTGAGAAATATTCTACACTGGATAAATTAGTCTTTTTAAATTATGTGGTCTTGGCGGTTTTGATAGGCTGAGATTTACTTTTCTTCCTCTTATATGATTGTTATGCAATTATGAAAGATTCTTGCTATAAGTAAGGCAGGTATAAGACTTCTTGATAATCACTGTACTGTAAGTTGATAAAGCTATCTTTGGTACCATCCATTTGCCTGTGTTCACATCATTAGAAATCACTTAACCCCAATAAGTTACAGCATTTCTAGAATAACTCTGGCAGCAATGGTGTGATGAAGCTTCCCACCAGCCTGAAATGTTGAGGCAACATTGCATGCATAGAACTTCTAGGCCGTTCAGGTGGGGTCTGGGCCACTAACCTATAAATTTAGGATTTAACACAAAGGTTGTCGATGAAAAGGGAAACGTTAAAAGAGTCATTGGGTTACCTTTGTATCTATGCAGCCATGTAAGATAAACCTCTGTCCATCATGGTGCAATATGTAGGGCTAGTGGCAGAGAGAAGTATTTGTTTCTTTGCTTTTTACTTCCATTTGGCATAATCTGATCTTGTTGCAATTTGCTGTGAACTTTGGTGTGCAATTATGACATTATCTGGACTAAACCTTAATTTATAGATGCCCAGTGGCACAATAGGGAGGATGTCAAGAAAGCACTGACATTTGCTGAATATGAGAAAGCACAGAGAACTGCTGCTTATAAAGTGAACCAGATATGTAAAGGCGTTGAAAAAGGCCTGAACTTGTCAGCAGACTTCAATGTGGAAAGTGGAGAGCTTGCTTCAATGTTTGTCCCTGGACCTTTTGCAATTGCCCACCATTTGATATCTTCATGGGTTAATCAAGGGACATCTGGGAACCTTGAGTTGCCATCAAAAAGTTCATCCTCCTTGTCCAACTTATAGTGCCTGTCATCCCTCAAGGAAGATTACCTTGTTGTGAGTGAAGATGAGGCAGTTCGTGATTTTTATTGCGTCTCACTGGGAATTTGTGGCATTGGTGGTTTGTTTCACCACCCTCTTCCCGCACTGTTTCTTCTATCTTTTCTGCAGGGCTAGTTCATGTTTTGCTGTGGTTGGGCAACACATGCTAAGAAACATTGCGCACAAAATCACAACTTTCTCTTATTTTTGGTTTTGGATTATGGAAAGGTTCTTTGGGGATTTGTCCACTTGATGTTACTGCGTTACTGGAGAACAGAGGGGGGGGGTTTCGTTTTGTATTAGGGAATCTCTTCATTTGCAGTTATGAAAATATGGATAACATGTTACAAGGTTGAAAAGTACGATGTATTTGGTTATTCACGAAATATGCAGGAAGTAATTGTTTGTTGCTGATGATCATTTTTATCCAAAGATTTCATGAATGCATGTTTGCTTTGCTGGTCGGCTTGGCTTATGATTGTTGGCAGTTCTCTTGTCTCCAACTGACAAGCATGTGTATCGAGACAGATTACCGCGTTTTAATGATCATGTCATGTCATATGTCTTGCAATGAAAAAATTGGTTTATATTTCTCTCATCTGTCATCAGAGGTGCAGAGACGTAGGGTAAGCCCGGCGAAACTCTTTACCCTGGAAGCTATTATCGCTTTCCATGGCTAACTTTGAAAGCCACCCGTTCCTTTTTGCAAACATAAGTAGTTTTAACGTGTAGTCGTCGTTATAAGCCGGAACGTGAATGACTTGCATGGGATAATATTTTTTTAAGGAGAGGGTCATCCCGAGGCGGCGTCCCTCGGATAAATGCTCTATATGTTGAGAGACCCCCCCTTCTTTGAGAAATGTTCTACACACCGGATAAATTAGTCTTTTTAAATTACGTGATCTTAGCGTTTACTGCTCTTCCTCTCATATGATTGCTATGCAATTTTGAGAGATTCTTGGTATAAGACAGTTACAGGACTTCTTGGTAATCACTGTACCGTAAGCTGATAAAGCTATCTTTGGTACTATTCATTTGCCCGTGTTCGCATCATTTGAAATCACTGAACCCCAATAAGTTACAGCATTCCCAGTATAACTCTGCCTGCAACGGTGCGATGAAGCTCTCTGGAATAACCCATTTGAAATTGTTAGAAAATTATACACCGGTGGATGTATTCTATTAAATCAGTGCACGAAAAATTAAATATGTAGTCATTTTTTTTAGAGTCATTCCGTCCTTACTCCGGTGTAAATAAATTTTACGATGAAACTTCTCTTAAGATACGACGATTCAAACTGATAGCAACGTGAAGTTAGACTCCAACTCGCGTTATCGAGAGTAAACATCACTGTGGCTGCAGGCTCTTACGAGAAAGAAGATGATAATCGAGAGAGAGAGACACAAGAGAGATAATCGTCAGGTGAGAGATAATCGTAAGTCCTATCTCACATAAAATTGACTCTCCTCATATATCTTCTCGGGAAACGAACTTTGATTGAGTCACACTCATCTGTCCAAAGAATGAAATCTAAGAAGACATGAAAAGAATTTAAGAGACACTAGTCAAAGGGTGAAAAATAAAAGAAAATAAAAATAAAATATCACGGCAAGATAATTGACATGTATGTGAGAACAAAGATAAGATCCAAAGAATCCACTAACTCAAATAGCCCAATTTCCATAATTTTTTTAAAAGAGTACATAACTAAAAATAAGAGTCCCAATTAAAAGTAGATGAAATTTTTTTCTATTTTTTAATGTGAGACTAAACAACACAAAAAGACTCAAACCTTTTAAAATTTGAAACATAGATTCTATCATTCGTTAACGAAGAAATATTTTAAAAGTTTGAGATATTGATCAATGAGAGCTTAAAATGACATGCATAATTGAATGCGTCTTCTAACTTGAACCTTCACATAGTGTTATACTTTTTCTCCTCTACAGATCTAAGTGAACTATATCTTGAACTTAGACCCTTATGTAGAAGGTTTCATACAACACACATATCATTAGCCAATAGTGGTATTCTCATGGGGTAGCACATTCTGGTCATGTATTTTGTATCTAGTTTCATTGCGTTTCAGATGTGTGCCATCTCGGATCGCGGCGATGTTGGATCTTGGCGGATCGGTACGGCTAGAAATTGATTGGGTCCAAGTCAATATTATCAGAATCGAATCGGTCAATGAACTGGTTCGGTTCGAATCGGTTGGACCATTTAATCAGATCGATTTTAATCGTGACATCATCATAATATAATTATGATATCATAAAATCTTAATAATTTTAAAAATATATAAATATTATAATTTTTAAATAATATAATAAATTATATTATGTATGAAGCAATGATTATATAACCCAAGATAATAAGAAATAAGATATAATGATCAAAATAAAAAATTATACATGCATAAGTATTATTCATGATTATGTAACTATGCAACTATGTAAGTAAAATAATAATAATAACGTGGTTAAATAAATTGACCTTAAATTTTTATAATATTTTATTGGTCTTCACTCTTCACGACCGACATCTATACTCCTTTAAATTTTTAATTTTTAAATATATCTAAAATAAAATGATAAATAATAATAAGTTAATAATAGTAAGATAATTTTGGTCACACATAAATTTATTTTAAATGTATAAATATTTTTATATTTTTTTAATTTAAAAGGTGAATCGAATCGAATCAATTCATCGATTGAATCGCGATTCGTTCGATTCGATCAATTTTTTAATATTAGATCGGATCGATCTTAATCTAACCGATGTCTAAATCAATTGCCGGTCGGATCGGTCCCATCGACGGCTGCGATCTACTTCTAATAACATTGGTCCAAGTACAACACAATACGTCGGACTTCGTACCGATACCGTACAAGTCGATGAACCTTAGACACAGAACACATTTTAGGGAAATAATGCTATGGCACCGTTTCAGTTTAGAAGTAGGATGCCACTTTTTTATCTCAATCGAATCAGATAACTGAGATAAAATATATTTATATTCTAAAGTTAAAGTTAAATTTAATATTCTTATTATAAAAACTTTAAATTTAATATATTTATAACTGAGATAAAATATTTTTATATTTTAAAAGATAATTTCATCTTAAACCTCTAAAATTGAAGATTAGGCGATGGAAGAATAATACGACAGTCTTTTAAATAAGTGTGTCATGGTTGACTTCTCTCTACCCGCTACCATTATTGACGACGGACGGCTGCAGAAGGTCAGACGACGGTGCTTCGGCCTTCTCCTCCGCCGTGTGGGGCCGAATACGCCACCTCACACCCGATTATTGCGTGTGAGGAGGGAAGGCGGAGCCCACCTTTTTTTCTCTCCGTCGGTTGCGTATTCACGATTTCTTATCCGCGCGTCAAAGTGGGGTTTGATTGCAACTGGCACTGATCTTCCCTATCGTCCGCCATTTTTAATCTTCCTCCGTCCCCACGACGTTATACGTTAGGCTTGCCATATGCTGGGATAGTCGCGCCGATTCTACATATGGCTCTTGGAAGTCAATGCGAGAATTAGAGTGCTAGATGCCTGCGACTGCGAGGCATCCGGGTCCCTGATTTTTCTCTGGTGTCTATTTGCTCTTCCAGCGTCCCGTCCTTCCGGGCGAAAGCGAAAGCGAAAGCGAAAGCTGTCGACTTTGAACCGCGTAGGTTCCGGGGACACTTGTACGTGATGTATCTCATGTGCATTCACTTCCTCCTGTCGGGAGGAGCTGGGTTCTAATTATACTGGAAAGCTCGGTGATCTGCTCTGGGTTCTGGATTGTATCCGTTGCCGTCTGTGCTGGCTCGGTTTTACCCCCCTTTTGATTTATGTGCTGTTTCCCAAAAAGGGCTGGTTTTTCTCTTTCAACCGATAATTTTGTTGAGGCTCCGGGATGGCACTTTCCATCGCTGATTTCTGGTTCCCATTCGGTATTGGCGGGCATCTCACCTTCTGGTGGGTCAGCCGTTATGGCTGCTGAGCTGAGGCTCCCTGTTATGATGCTGAATACAGTTCAAGTCCCATGAATCCATGAGGAATTGAGGACTACTTGACCAGGCGATTCCATCATCTGTTTCCATACTTCTGGAATTGGCACCGCATGTGGGATGCCATATGATCGATAAGTCAGCCCTGAGGAATACTTGATCAACTTAGTCCATGTAGGGATTTGACACATCTAGCTTGTATATTGCTATATATCTTGTGGGCATGGATGCACTGCAAGTAATCGCTTCGGCTACACAAATTGTTTCTAGTATGGTGGGAGCTGTTAATGCATTGGACCAAGCATGGAGGGACCTTGACGAAGCTCCCAGGAGAATACGGAATCTGGAGGAATTTGTATCTGATCTCGAGAACTTGGTTCGGTGCGGGAAACAAAAGCATGGTCACAAGCTTCATAATCCTAGGCTAGAACATCAGATACAGACCTTGACTGGACTGGTTGAACAGTTACATCCCAAAATCAGAAAGGCAAGAAGCATCTTGTCTAAAAGCAAAATAAAGAATGTGGCAAAGGCTGTGTGGTTCTCTATTGCTGGTGATCCCTTCTCAAGGCTAATTGATGCAATCCGTGCTGACTTATCCTGCTGGCTCGAACTGCAAAAAATATCACAAAATGTTGAGCAGGCTATAGAATCCACTGCAGATAATGTTCCTTTTTTGCTAAAGATTAACGTAGATCAGGGATATCCAGTATCTAATAAGTGTCACTGCATCCGACGGTTACTGGAACAGGAGGATTCACATAGGGTAATCTTGATTGTTGGTCTCTCCGGCATAGGAAAATCTTGTTTGGCTCGTCAAGTTGCAGCTAATCCTCCCAAGAAATTTGTCGATGGTGCAGTTGAACTTTGCTTTGGCCAGTGGTGCAGTAGAATGGCTTGTAATGGAAGTAAGACCGAATATCACAAGCGCTTAGCTAAAAAGATATGTAGGCTTTTGGTGAAAATTGGTTCCATCAAGAAGCTTAAAGAGGATATGAACATGGACTTGGAAGATGTATGTTGCATGCTTCAAACAGCATTACTTGGGAAGAGGATTCTGATGCTCCTTGATGATGTTTGGGAGCAAGACATTGTTGAAAGATTCACAAGACTGTATGACAATGACTGTAGATATTTGGTAACCACCAGGAATGAGGGAGTGTATGAACTTACGGAAGCGGAAAGAGTAGAGATATGCAAAGATGACATAAAGGAGATAAGCAAAGAGATACTTCTGTATCACAGCCTTCTTACAAAGGAACAACTACTGGTATGAGCTTAGACACTCAGTGCTGTTCAGCTTACTTCAACCCTCTTTCGGATACGTTTTGTATTTGCTATTTTCTTTCTATGTGGATATTTTCTGGGCTTTGTGGATGGAGTGCAAGACTGATAAGGGACATGCTTTGTGTTGGTTTCTATTCAAGTTGTCTGCAGTCTTGGGGTTTCTATTCAGGTTTTTTCCAATTTTTCAAGGCTCTATGTCATTCATGTATGACTTGTTGCATTTCCTAGGATCCATTCTTTAAGAGGTGTTATAGCAGGTTGTTTTGGCACTAAAACTTATGTGACCCTTGTACTGGATAGTATATCTGGTAACAGGTTTTTTTCCCCCTTTCCATGAATGATATTTTATACTTACCCAAATTCTCAAATGGTTTATTGATAAAGGGTATATTTAAGAAGTGAATGGTTATACATGTGTGTCTCCATGCTAAAATATCCAATGAATAAACATGCTTATGGTAAAGACTGATTTCTGGCTCACTGGGCTGTTGCTCTTCTGATCTGCCTTTTTCCCTCCTTAACCCCAATCTTCATTCTTTGAAAAGTGCTTTGCCTCTATCCCTTAGATAGCTCTATATTGTGATGCTTCTTCTTATACATTTTCATGGAAGGTGGTCAACAATCTAATATTCATTAAGGGGTGCTTTGATAACCGAATAGGCGAAGCGGAACAGCGCATTCGCCGGTTCCGCGTCCTGTTTTGCCGGTAACACTGTAAATCTGCTTTGATAAAACATCGGTTTAGGAGTTGAATAGGCGTGGAAAGAGGCTTAGCTCCGGTTTTCTCATTCGAGGGGTGAGGGGCGAACATCTTATTCGAGTGGAGGGGGAGAACAACGTATTCACCCCCTAACCCACTCGATTATCAAAGAGGGGGTAAGAGAATAGATTACACCAATGATGCATTTATACCGGGTTAGTAGATGCAGAATGCACAGTACATAAGAAATCTGTGATAGCAACTGCTTAATTTAGAAACATAATTAGACATCAACTGTACAAAAAAGATTGACTTGACTTAATTAGTAACTCATCCTCTCCATGTTGCCCATGTCAGCAGGAAGATGCATCGGCCTTGCAATTTGTCAACAAATCTGAATAGTCCAGATTGGCCCATGATCCATCAGTGAATTGATAAAATTTATGTTCGCCTTCAATTTCAATATGGCATTTAAATGCCACAAACATATAAACAGATGTTCAATAGATTCCCATCTATTTCCACAAGAAAGGAAGACATCTTGAATTATAGTTTCCATTTATTGACTCTACCATTAATTTGTAGCCTCTGAAATGCAAACTTTCAAAGAAAAGTTTTGCATCTATTTGTCTTCTTCAGCAAGTTCAGTTCAGCTCTAAAATCTGCATCTGCCTTGTAATTATCTCGAACAACACTTGAAAAGCAGCTGATCTTCCAAACTTGAAAGGAATGGCACCCCGTGTAAGAGAATACCATTCTTTGGGCCCCAATACCATATCTTTTGTCATTCACTTCTCTATTAAATTTTACTTTGTAGAGCATCTCCAAAAGTTGGTAAATTCAATGGCTTCCTCACCCAACAAAGTTACTGAAAATGAAATGTCCTAACATATTCTTTCTCCTACTTCCTCCCAACATTAATTCACGTCTACCTTTATTAATCATTTAATCATATATTCCATAGAAAGTGTTAGGATGTATGTTCTCTTGGGACCAGAATTTCTCCCAAAATCATACCTTTTGTTTGCTCCCAATATACTATAGAGATGGAGAAAATCACTTGAGGCGAGGATGTTTGCATGCCTTTCAAATGCGAGGATGTTTATCAATTGAAAGCACTGTTTTTTAGTGCATATGAAGTACCTCATTTCTCAATATCAAATCATAAGGCTCCCTCTCCATCATTAACCTCATTTTTCTTTCTTTCATGAATGCCTTATTTTTTTTCACAACAACACTATAGCAGGCAACTTCCTTCCCTCTTTTCCCCTATTTTTTTGCTTCTTCAAATGGATTCCCATTTGAGTAATACATGTAGAGTATTCAATTGATCACATGAGTGCTATATTGTAAGGTAGGGTTTTCCAGATTTATGTATTCACCATCTACTTTTCTCTATTCATCAAGACTTTATTGGCATAGTCTCATTCACATTCAATTTTGTTATGTTAATCTTCTTTGTCCTTTGTTGATCCATATTACCAGGGCTTTCATTCTTGGATACCAATTTATTGCTGATAAAAAAATCATGCCTAAGTGTTGTTGTTTGTCACATGTACCAATACTTGGATAGACAATATAAGGAACAGTAAGTTGAAGTTAATGTGAAGAGTTTACACAAAGAATATGCGGCCCTTTGAGAAATAGTGAAGAAAAAATGAATCAAGCTAGGAATGAAGATTTCTAATCTTGCCTTGATTGCATTGGCCAGAGTGTTGGAAGTGTCTCTATGATCTCTCTCTCTCTCTCTCTCTCTCTCTCTCACACACACACACACACACAAACTGTGTTTTCCCTCTTTTATGTTTACTGGTCTCATTAAGTCTAAAATGTTTACTTCATCACCACAGTCAAAATTCTTTATCCTGCCAATCTACTTTATCCTGTCAATCTGAGGTGTTTGCTCCATTGATTCTCTTCTTAAGAATATAAACCACTTGGTACCCAGTTACATACTGGCTTTGATTTATAACAGGCTGTAGCAGAGGATTTGCTGGACCGTTGTGGTCACCACCCTCTCACTGTTGCTGTGATGGGTAAAGCTCTGAGGAAAGAAGCAAGAGCAGAGAAATGGGAAAAGGCTATTGTTAACCTTTCCACCTATGCCACATGTGCACCAGGTCCTGTTTCCTATGTGAATGAGAAGGAAGCTGAGAATACATTAACCATCTTTGGATCATTTGAATTCAGCTTGCAGGCTATGCCGGAGAACTCTCAGAGGCTTTTCACAATACTGGCGGGACTGTCATGGGCAGAACCTGTCCCAGAAATCTGCCTAGAGGCTCTGTGGTCAGTACTCGGGCATGATAGCATCTTCCCTCTTGTAGTCTGCAAGCTGGTTGAGGGATCCCTTCTGATGAAGACTGATACTAATCCAGGATACTATGTCCATGACATGGTTGCTCTGTACCTTGATAGCAAAACAAATGATGCCATTGAAATTCTTTTGGCAGGCTCTTCGAATGAGGCTGCAGCAGCTGCTGCTCCTTGGCTTCTTATTTTTGGGAGAGAGAAAATTAAATTTGTTGCTGAGGAGAAGATGAAATCACTTATTAGTTTATCTCATGAAAGGCAGGCTATGATTGCATTGGAATCCATTGGCCAAGCCCTTATGGCAAGTAAATCTATTTCTGAGCTAGAAGCTAGCAGGAAGAGCTTTAGTAGCATAGTGGGTCCAAAGATTTCTGAGGTCATTTCAGCTGGTTCTCCAAGTATAATTGCTGCATCTGCTAAACTCATCACTAACTTATTCATAAAGGAGGACTATGATGAGTATGCCCCAGTGAATCAAGAAGCAATCGATAAACTCTTGGAATTGTTAAGGAATTGCAATGATCCACCAACTCAAACAAGCATTTTTGCATTGGTTGGGAAGCTTGTTGAGCATGGGAGTCCTAGAATCATCAGTAACATTTTGCCAAGCATCCCCGTGAGTCACCTTGCAGATTTGCTCACAGTCAGCGCAGACAAATGGCATGATCCTGTGTTTATGACTATAATGTCATTAACAAAAGCTGGAAAATTAGAGGCAGTCCAGATGATGGTTGCCTCGGGGGTTGACAGAAGCCTCATTGATCTTCTGGAAAATGGTAATGAGGTTGATCAACATCATGCCATCATTATTTTAAAGGCATTCTATGAGATCGGAGGGCCACTTGGCTATCTTCGGCATGAGAGATTGAAACTTTTGCCTTGGCATGTAAAAGTTAGCTTGGAGAGATTTGTCTTGACAGATAGAAGCACATTCTTATCAGCAAAGCCTCAGACACTGAAAGATTTAATTGACAAGATCCTACGTGGAGGCAACAAGGAAGTGTTGGAGGCCATGCAAGATCTGATACCTATCATCGAGAAAGCAAGTGACCCAACGGTCCGGGACATGATACTACAAAGCCCCTTGATAGAAAGATTAGCAGTTATGTTGAGTAATGAAGGGAATAGGGTGAAATCAGAATCTGCATTCTTGTTGACGAAGCTGGCCTGCTCAGGCGGTGAACCATTCATCAGGAAGTTCTTAGATAATGGTATTATTCCTGAGCTAGTTAAGATGATGCAGTGCCATGTTGTGGAACTGCAGGACTCGGGTTACACGGCACTCCATCAGATGGTATTTGGTCCGGGAGGAACCCTTGTTTTGGACCAAGTAATCAAGATGGGCCTGGTGGAGAAGCTGGCTCTTTCTCTTGATGGTAAATTCGACAAAACTAAGGAAGTAAGCATGCATTTCATCGTTGACCTTGTTGAAATGGGAAGCAAGCATTGCATAGAGCGGATGTTTTCATTGCAGGTAGTCGAGAAGCTTGTTCGCCTTGAGAAAGCCGGTGGTAGTTTCAATGGCGTTCTTGTGAACTTTCTCAAGGGTCTCGACAAGTGCAAAAATCTCTCGGCCGCTGAGAGACGGGTGATGAAGCAACAGGTTATTAGGAAGATCAGGGTTTCTATGAAGGGTCATAAGCTTGAAGTGAGCATTGTGGCTGCCGTCGAAGGATGCATTTCGGAAGGATCACGGGGAGGAAGCAGCAGTAAACCAAAGAAATAGTTCTCTGCGGACAAATGATTTGGGAATTATGATGCTCTGTCATTAGAGACGCAAGGGGGAGCGTTTGCATTATAGCCAAACAAAAAGAAAAGGTTATCGTCCTGCATGGCTCTCTGAAAATGGAAGCAGAAGGGGCGGTGTTTGAAAGATTTTATGCAGATGCCGAAGGAGAGATTAATTTTCATGCCCAGGGACATGTCAGATCTGCACTCTTCATGCCGTGAGGCGAGGATTCTGGCATCCATTTGAAGATGCACTAGCGGCGAAGATTTGAGCAACCGGATGCCGTTGTGACATGGTTTGGTGGCTTATAATCGAGCAAGTCTTTTTTTTCTTGTTAATTAAGAAATGCTGTTGTCCACAGCCATATCCCGCACAATTTCTAAGGTCTCCTCATTGTGTGTGGTCTTGTTTGGGCCAAACCCGATTGTTAGATGTCAATGTGACTGGTGGAGAATGCTCAAAAGCCACTGTATATCTACTGTTGACTGGCGAGTATCGCGGTGGGGTTGTGTGGTGTAGACATATAAACGGATCGGATAGGAGCGGATAATCTGATATCCGAATTCGTATCCGATTAATAATTGAATTATCTAATTAGTAATTGAATTATCTATTAGATATTTTATTCGGATAATGATCGGATAAATACTAATTCGAATTCGGTTCTAATTTTAAACATATAATTATTAGGCCTGTTTAAAGGTGAGTTGTGTTACTCGTGTGAGAGTATCGTATATTATTTTTTAAAAAAAAAAGAGTGAAAATTATTTTTATTTTGAGAGATGTTATTAAAAGAATAGATTTCATCTTAAAAAATAGGAGATAACTTATCATAGAGTTTAAGTGAATTTATTATTTTTAAATTATATTTTGAGACAAAAAAGATAAAAATAAGATTTAAGTTAATTATATATAGAATATGTGTATCATTAGATTCTTATCTAAGGGTTCATATTTGGTCAGATAATATCTAACACGGATATCTCAATATCCGAATTCGTATCCGGTTAATAATTAGATATCTGATTAATAATCGGATATCCGATATCCGATTAAATTATCAGTCGGATATTTTATTCAAATAGTTATTCAATTAAATGAATTTAAATTCGATTCAAATTTTAAGGGCCATTTTGGTAACGGGTTAGGTTAGGGACATGTGGCTTACTCGGGTTAACTCATCCCACCCCTAATCTTAATTCGGGTGGATTAACTCATTCAACCTATTTCTTATGAATGAGTTAATCCACTTTAACCATATCCGACCCGGGTTAAGAAAAAACTATCAAACAAGGAACAACCCATCCGACCCCAATTAACTCACCCTAACCCAACTAAAGCCGGTACCAAAGTGGCTCTAAACACAGTGTGATGTTATGTCGGTGGTAGAAAGCAACCTCCTCCCTCCATATATATTGATCCCCCCCTTTTACCTACCGCCCGCCCGCCCATGCATGATGCATCATCTCAAACAACAAGATCACTCAGTAGGACTTGGGTAAATCCCTCTCTCTTTACATTTGTCTCTCATCCCCTGTTTAGTTTTTTGAGTCCATTAGATGTCTATCGATGGTAGATATCTAAGTTTTACGATTAAGTTAAAATGATGGTGGGTATTTATCACCCACATTTATTGGTTGATTGTTTAACCATAAATCGATGATGAAAGTTTTATTTTGTAAGATAGAAACCTAAAAGAGGCAAAAGAGGATAAAAACATCACAGTAGAACCGTAAAAAGGTATTGCGGCTGTCGGCTAAGAAATTTTGTCTGTATATAGCTATGTAGGGTTGTTTTTTGATGGTTGAGCATAAATAAAAAAAGACTATCGGGCTGTGCACAAGGTTGATTTGTAGACTTGTAGTAAGTCCCTCCGATTCACACGTCCCCCCCCCCCCCCCATACCTCACTCCACTCTGAAGAACTTCTCTGTCAATCCTTACTCAGTTCTCTTGTTATCTATTTGATGGCTTTTACTAGAATTATAGGGCTTTACCATGGGGTTTTACCTTGGGAAGACATTTCATTCAGGACTTTACTTTTATCTTTCTTTTTAGTTCTTACTTTATGTATTTTCAATCACGGGGATTTTACATGTCTCGGTAGCTTAACCTGGTTCTCCTCCTCAGTTGTTCCTATTTGTGATTCATTATCTCGATTATATAATATAAAGTTAACTCTCACTCGTCGAAAACACTGTACTTGATTTTGAAGCTGAAGTAATTTTTGTGGTGTTCAATAGATGAATGATAATTTTGTGGCATATATTGAGAAGGAGACATTCGAGAGTATTGACAATGAGATAATAATGTAACATATTTAGAATATGAAGACCCGTCGTGGATAATTCACTTGTAAAATATTTACTTAAATAAAAATAAATAATTTTTATTATATTAATTATTTTATCCCCCTTTTAAATATTTCTAACTCCGCCACTTCCCGTCAGATTTGATTGACGACGGAGTGTCTGGTTTGATTGATGATGTAGCGTTCGTGATGTATGCGGGCGTCCACGCGATCGCGGTGCGATTAAACGAAGGAGCGGTTTGTTTGTTTGACCACGGTTTGTTTGTGCGAGGGAGGTCCGGGGGCTTAGAATCCGGATATTTCCTTTCGGTTAAAAAAATTATATATACAAATCAGCGTAACAGATGAATTTGACAAATTTATAAATATATTATTCTTAAAAATATATTAACATACGTGTTATTATTATTTAATTTTTTAAATATGTCATTATAGTTCATTTTCATAGCTAGAGTTATAAATATTTTTAAAAATGTCAATATTCGCGTTAAGTAATAACAAATAATTAAAAATATCTTTTTAATAATTAAATAATTAAAATTCCTCATAACTCTAGATATATATATATATATATATATACATAGAGAGAGAGAGAGAGAGAGAGAGAGAGAGAGAGAGAGAGATGGGGGACGTCCTGTCTGACAGCACAATGATAGATCTCTTCGCCGGAGGTAGGAGGCGGGGTCGTCGGAGGTGGTGAGGGGTTGGGAGGGCGGAGCAGCAGGGGGGAATCGGAGGTGGGAGGCGGGGTGAGAGAGGAAGGAAGGTTGGGGAGGAGGGGCGGCAACGATGGAGGCGAGCAGAGCTCTTGGCGGCAGTGGCGACGGCAAGGACGTCTACATCCAGGTGCTCACGAAGTCGCTCCGCGGGGGGCTTGGCCTGTGGAGAAGAGTTCCGCCGGCTTCGGCAGGCCGCCACCAACGCCACCTCCCAGCTCGCCATCGTCGGCATGACGAGTGCAGCGCCTTCAAGTTGCTTGTTATCTTTGGACTCTGTGCATTTCGGAACTCACAGGTGCTCACGGAGCCGCTCTATCGGGGGCTTGGCCTGTGGAGAAGAGCTCCGCCGGCTCCGGCGGTCCGCCACCAACGCCACCTCCCAACTCGCCATCGTTGGCAGGATGAATGCAGCACCTTCAGGTTGCTTGTTATCTTTGGACTGTGTGCATTTCGGATCTCACCAAGGCTTCTTGTAATCATCTCATCTAAGATCTCGGCATCATCTGGATGTCCACTTATATGTGCCATTCCATTAGAATCTTGATCCTAACATGAGAACATTAATATTTAGTGAATCTAAGAACAATGCAATCTAAGAAAATGAAGGAAACAAACGACACAAATTGGCTTGCCATGGTGCTGTATGGTGGCGTCGAGGACAAGTTCACTGGATATTGCAAAGAGCCTAAGGACAAAAGAGGATAAAAAAACAAAGCAACTAATGCAACTTACATTTGTATTGTGCTGCAGCATCCAAGTTTGTGTTAGGTTGAAGGGGGGTTGGGAGTATATCTAAGGAAGGGAAACTCAAAGGTTTTCCATAAGGGTGTTACCTCAAGTGTTGTGTTTTGTATGGGGATATTAGTCCCACATTGGAAAACACAAAGAGGTGAGGGGACCTTATAGTTCCTAGGACCCCATGGACTATGTCTTATAGACATAGTGGAGGTAAGCTAGATCCAATCACACGCACGCACGCGCCGGGCCGGGCCGGGCGGGCGCGCGTGTGTGAGGTGTGGGTCCAGCCGGCTTGCCTTGGCACCTTTTTGGAATTCTTTTTGCTATTCTATCCTTTCCTTGGAGAGAAAGAGGGGTTTCCGAACTTATCGTTTCGGATACGAACCGTCGCGGGCGTGGGGCACATAAGGAGAGTAATTAGGATTACCCTAATTACTGCTACTCTTTTTCGTGTCTGTTCGACTTCACAGAGGAACCGCTCGCAACGTCGCTCTCTTGCTCTCGTCTCCGGCTCCTCCTTGCGCCATCCCGCGGAGATCGCTGCTGTCTTCGTCCCGTGCGTTCGCCACCGTCTTCGTCTCTGTGCACGCTCGCGGACACCTGCAGCCCTTGTTCTTCGGTGTTCGGTGCATGCTTTCTAATCTTTTTAAAAGAAGCGATTTAGGTTTTTCGTGTAGTAATTATTACAAGATTCTTAAGAGTGCGCTTAAGTTTCTTGTGTTAGTAGTTGTATCCTGGGGGAAGATCGCTATATCTATCGCACCGTGTTTGTGGGGGCGATATCTTCTCTAAGGGGAGTCTCTTTGAGGCGCTTCTACTAATCCAGTTGTTTAGATAGATATAATTGTTTATTCCTTCATACTTATTTGTTCAACAATCATGCTTATGTTTGATTCTTCTTGGTTGTCCTTATTTGAATCAACCTCCTATGTAATTTTACTATGGTTTGCATTGCATCTACTGTGGTCCGTTTATTGCCATGATGTTGTCCCTGCACACTGTTTATTTCCAACAGTTTGTAGACGAGGTGCTTTGAAAAATTTGGGAAGCACAGACTGTCGTACTGGGACGAGGAGCATGATTAACAATGGAAAGAGGACACCAGCTATTGGAATCCAAGTAATTCCAAAGCAAAGAAGCAGGTATACCGTCTGGAATATATATGATAAATGTGACGAGGGTTCTGAAAATATCTCCATGTTGAAGCTGAAAATTCTAGTGTTTTCAACATTTTATGCTCATTTTTTCTTGTGAGGATTAGGATAGAAAACAGATCAATCGAGTAAAATGATCATTCTCTCTGTTACCTAAATCTTTTCAAAACCTGTGGAGAGAAAGTGTTGCTTATTCAGCTACGCAACATCAATTTAGTTACGTAACAGTAATCGGTTGCTGCAACGTCCTCTGTCCCAACCTCTCATGGCCACCTTCAGCGACGGACGAGGATGCCCTGCCGTTGTCACTCCAAGAAGTAGAGATCCACGACAGAGCTCTATCGACATGCCTGCGGGGTCTCACCAATAACCTTAAATCTATGTCAATCTCCAACTGCCCGTCTATCACGACCCTAGCTTCTTTAGAGGAGGTGCTGCGTCGTCTGAGAGTTGGCTGACATGTAGCGCGGTGGGGGGGGCATCGGGGTAGCCGACGGCGGTTACCGGATAGGGGTGGGGGAGAGGGGGAGAGCAGGGCCGCCGACTGCGAGGTGGGGGAGAGGGGGAGGTGCCGCTGGTGGTGAGGGAGTGGGGGAGCAGGGAGGGGACCGCCGACCGCGGGGCGGCAGCGGGGGCCACCGCCGTCATCTTAGGGTTCGAGGAACGATGAGAGGGGGGAGAAGATGACCCCTCAAACAAGTTTAGACCATAAAATTTTATTATTTATTTCTATACCCCTATTAGATATGTTATTTTTTTTAGATCTTATTTAAGATTTTTTGTAAATAATATAAATCTTGAGAGAGATAACTATGGCATTTTGCTATTTTCTCATATCTAGTTAGTCTTAACCATAGCTAATTAGATGGGTGGAAATGAGGGTTACGATGATAGTATATTTGAAAGTTTTTCAAAATAGTAGTGATATGTATGTTAATACGTTTCCAATAATGATATATATACAATTGCGTATCTAACAATAATTTATATGTAAAAACTCAAAAAAATACGAAAAATTACCTATATACCCTTGAGAAAAGTTTGAATTATAATTACACCTTTACCTATATGAAATCTACCTGTATACCTCCAAATTCTCTTAACCCGGCCGTGGTGTCTCCAGGGTTATATTCTTAGTAGACGGAGGTAACAAAGCACATGAAGGGACCGTTTTACCCCAGTGGAAAGAGAGGAAGAGAGAGAAAGAGGGATAGCTTGCCCGAGTGATAGGTATACTACCCTGAGAGAGAGAGAGAGAGAGAGAGAGCGGGAGGGGGAAAGGTAGCGGCACCCCCGTGGGTGTAGACGACACAGAATGAGAGAGAGAGGGAGAGTGAGAGAGCACGCTAGAGGGGGTCACCTACTCCAACGTCGGCACCCACTGCAAGTGTGAGAGAGAGAGAGAGAGGAGAAAGATAACGTGGGAGGGGGAGGGCGTCGGAGGGGTCTCTCCCTCCTACGGCGGCACCCCGCGGGTGTAGACGACATAGAGAGAGAGAGAGGTGTGCATAGATAGAGAAAGAGAGAGAGCAGAAGGGGAAGAAGGCATGGCAGGGGAGGTGGGGACGCCAAAGGGGGTCCCCCCCTCCTATGCCGGTGCAGACAGAAAAGAGGGGGAGAGAGAGTGATGTAGAGAGAGCGAGCGCAGGGGAGGGAGGATACCAGAGAGGGTCTCCCCCTCTCGTGCTGGCGTAGATAAAAAGGACAAGAGAGAGAGTGTGTGAGATTGAGAGATATAGAAGTCGCTCCTACTCAAAGTGACTTTCTGCTTCAATTTTTTTTTAAAAAAAAAGTCAAAAACTCAGAACTCATTCTCACTCGGGGAGAGTTCCACTCTCTCATCCCTCTGCGCTTCCCTCTCTATCTCCTTACTCTATCTCTCCTCGATACTGGAGAGGATCGCCTGCCCTTTCTCGCTCTCTCCTTCCTTTCTTCCTCACTCTATCCGGTCAACACTAGAGAAGGCTACTGCGCCCTCTCTCTCTCTCTCACCGGTGTCGGAGAAGACCATCTATCTTACTGGCACCAGAGAGAGCTCTATGCCCTCTCTCTCTCTATCTCCTCGATGATAAAGAGGATCGCTTGCCCTTTTTCACTCTCTCCTCCCTCCCTCCCTCTCGCACTCTATCTAGCCAACACCAAAGAAGGCAGCTACGCCATCACTCTCTCACACTCTCTCTAATCTCTCTCTCTCTCTCTTGTCGTTGCTGAAGAAGACCACTCACTCTCTCCGCCTCTTTCTCTCTCACTCTGTCATGTCGACACCAGAGAGGGCTCTACGCCCCCCTCTCTCTGTGTATTCACCCTCTCTCTCTCCCCTCAATGTCGGAGAGGACTACTTACCCTTTCTTGCTCTCTTCTCCCTCTCTCTCTCGCTCTATCTGGCCGATGCCAGAGAAGGCCATTGTGCTGATCTCTCTCTCTCTATCTCGCACGCGCGTATGCCAGTGCCGGAGAGAGAATGTCGAGCATCATCTCATTAGTCACCGAGCATCATCCCACCTTCTTTGGACTCCCCTTGCGGTCGAGAACAATAACCTAAAGAGAGAGTAAAGAGGGAGAGAGATGAGGAGAGAGAGAGGAGAGAGTGTGTGTAGCAATTTGAATATATATATATATATATGAAAATAAATGACGAAAGATGAAAATAAAATAAATTATAAAATATTTTTCTTTAAGCCTATAACATATAGAATACATTAACATAAATTTTAATTCCACGTGATAACGTGAACGACAAGATTCGCGGCTTGATTCAGAGAGGGTGAAGTCATCGATACTGTAGCAGTACTGTAACACCCGATTAAAGAGAGAATTGTTAGCCTTAGTCCAATCATAATTAGTGGAAGAGGTCATTGCTTATATCATTGAATGGATGGGGTCATTGCTTACATCATGGAGGGAGATTTGTTTCAACATTTACATGTTAGAATTTATTTTTAACAAAGGTTAGAAACATTAGGTATAAAATTGACTTTGATTAAATGACTAATAGTTTAATGGGAGATTTAAGCTTATAAATAGGGCATGATCATACCCGAGTCACAAATCAAACTGAATGATTGCTGGGTGTGGAGAGAAGGAGAATTTAGGAGCGTTCTTCGTTCTTCCTCTTCTTCCTTTTTGATCTTGGTTTAAGTATATTTTCTCTCAGGCTAAAAAAATTAGAGTTTTATACTTGTTCCTTTGCGTACGTACTTCAATTCTTTGTAAATTTTATTTATCATGATCATGTATTCGTGACTTATTTTGAGATCTAAAGTCGAAAAACGGAGTTTTCACTATAAGAACGAGTTTCAATTTTCTATTTAAGAACGCAAATCACACAGGGACCCCAACTTGAACGCGGCAACCGCATTCAAAACCATGTGTACGATTTATCTCATTTTATGTGCGTTATTTCAAAATTTTATTTTTTTAAATTTTAAAATCATATTTTTACCGTAAAAATGATATCGAGAATGACTTTGACTAGGTAATGAACTAGTGAAGTAATATGTAAATCGTTCAAATAATTATGCTTTAATTTTGACAATTCTGTACATGATTGACCCTAGCTATCTGTTTGACATGAACTATCCATATTAGCTTGATTCTCTTTCAAATTCCTTCGCACATGAATATATTAAATTATGTAATAATGGTTTCCATTTGTTTTACGTGATTATGCGTTTATGACAAGTTTTGTAGATGCCTAGTAATTGACCAAAAAAGACCGGTGTCTAAGGTTAGAGGTTAACAGGTAAACACCTAAATAGGTAAGTGGTTATTTAATTAGGATCTTACAAATACGAGGAGAATCTCCCATTGTCTCATCTCTTATCTGGTTATAGTATCTTTGATTTTCTACTAAGCACCTGACTTTAAAAAACTTGATCTAAACTTGATTTGCGAGATTTTTTGCTAAAGCTGACCGTGCCTTGACTAATTACTCACTCTTTTTGTTGTCTTAATATCGTTGAACATGATTCTTTAAATCATCCTTAAACTTCTCTTGTAATTTTCACTTGTACTTTTTATTATATATCCTTGAAATGGAAAATTTGTTAGACCTATACTTTAGCCATAAACTGCTTTTCAGAAATATATGAGTTAAGTGCCATGCGGGACAAAATACTACATTATGGGATCTACCTCTTGAGGTCAGAATAGTACAAAGTACTACATAATGAAAGTCACCTCTTGAGTCTGTAGGGGTCACCTCTAGAGTCCTGCATAACTGAATGTTTAGTTGTGTGCTATACTACGTCTCATGAACTTTTCGTGAAACTTGGATTGCCCATTTTATTACTGAATTCTTCTAGAAATTATTTGAGACTTTTGGTCCAACTTGACACTTAATACTTGGTAAGATTGGAACCCTGATCTGGTCTTGGGTGAGCAAAATTCGAAAGCACTTGTACTTGAGAGAGGTGAATGATCAAGTGTATAATTGTACCAACTGACATACAAGATTGAACTAAATAATTCACTCGTTACATACTTGACTTGTTACATACTTGACATTTTTTTTAATTGTACATGACATTAATTTATTGATTGAATGAGTTAATATCCTTATTATATTGTCAAATTATATTCTCTAGATGTTATTGATCTTCTTGCTTACACTTGAGTTCTATGATATCTATTCCTGAAATTCATAACTTCCTGATCTTTGATCTTAATTTCACTTGTCACCTATTTTGTTACCTATTTTATTTTCATGAGCATCAGATGATCCAAGCTGTTAATCACTTAAAGTGGCCCGGCAAAGAGATATAAATCCTACTGAACTTTTTAGCTTATCCTGTGTGTTTTGATAAATTTTTAAGAAATTTCAAAGATGACGAAAATGGACTGGAGCGATTGAGAGTGCCAGTAGTCTTAGAATATTTTCTTCTCAATTGTCAACTTAGAAAATAAATGTATTGAATTTCAATAATATTGAAAGACTTAAAAAGTAATTTGTAAGAAGTGCTAGATTTGAAATAAAGATATAGTTTTGTCTATTTTGTTGTTCATAGTTGTTATCTGTCTCTTGATCGACCTGTTTTATAACTCGTCATGTCTTGATATTCTATCTCGTTCGGGACATGACATTGTATATATTGACTAAGAATTAATTGAGAGAGAGAGAGAGAAATTAACTAAGGGTCGATTAATTATTTTATTTCAGTTAATTTATTTGGAATTAACTACCGTGAATAGTCATTGACGGTAAGGGCACAACAATGGGTTGTTTGAGTTAGTAAATTTCATAAAATATAGATATGATGATAATTTAAATATTTTTTTAGAGATATGTAGATAAATTTTCCCAAAAAATACCCCAAAAAACTAGCGATTTGTTGGGCCATGGTCCACAACAGAGGCACCTCACAATTGGGCCCACGCGCGGGCGCCGAGAGAGCGAGGGAGAGAGAGAGAGAGAGAGAGAGAGTGAGAGAGCGTAGACTGGACTGACGGACGAGTGCGGAAGGGCGGGGTAACTCCGACTCGGGTCCGGGACCGACCCGAAACAAACAAACACATGACAACATCAACGAGGCGGCACCCGCTCTTCGGGACGAGGAGGGGGGCTTCCCTTCCCTTCCCTACCCTTTCCCTTTGCCTTTGCCTTCTCTTCTTCCGTCCGCCGCTGCGAGCCAGCGAGGGTGACCACCTTCACCTTGCAACTGCGAGTGGGATTCCAGGTGAAGGAGAAACGGAATCTCCCCCCTTCCTCAGCCAAATGCCGGGCTGCCGCAAGGGCTTGCCGTCCTGATCACCGCCGCCCGAAGGGGCTGAAGCCCAGTCGGTGCTGTAGCTGAACCTCCTCCGCCCATGTCGATGGCGACGACAACGTTGGAAAGCGGGATCCTGAAGAGGAACACCGACTGCGTCTACTTCCTGGCCTCCCCCCTCACCTGTAAGAAGGTGCGTCCATTGTTGGAGATAAGAGCGTGATATATATATATATATATTGATTTCTTGATAAATTTTGCGAATTTCTGCTTGTATGATTTGGATTTCTTAGAGTTATATGTAATGCCTGCACGGCGGTTGTGCGGCTAGGGTTTCCCATCGGGGCAGCCTAGGCGGTTCCTGATCTATGGGAGGAGAGGAGAAGCGCGGGCCGAGAGTTTGACGATCTTTTCCATTTTAGCGTTACGTTTCCTTTGGTATCATTACCTTGCAGCGAGTCTTTTTTCTCATTGTTCGTGTTTAGCTGTTTTTGGAGGAATTGGTATTGGTTACAGGGGATCTTTGGTATCATCTTTAGGTGGTTATGTTTTATTGACTGATGTGCATAGATTCACGATCGTCGCCGCCCAACGTTAATGAAGCATCTCTCACTTTCTTCCTTGAGAATGATAAGAAATACGTTGAAATTGGTCTACTTCACTCCACCCCCACCTCCCGAATTTATTCAGCGAGTTAATTTCTGTCTGTCCATATTTTTGTTTTGAAGAAACAGTTCGAATGTTTTCTTGCATTAGCCAGTGAGTGAGGCATAGTAGTGCAAGGGCAAGTGTTAGTGAGTGTATAACTGCAAATCGATGTCATGTCAAGGAAGAAATGCTAAAAACTTGAAAAGTGTCTTACAATGAGGCCGAAATGGTCCCATTTGACTATATCCAACTTCCTCTGTCCAAGCAATTACTATAATGCAGTACCTTTCCTGCCATTTTGGGTAAGAAGCAAGGTCAATGTCAGTACCTGCTTGTATTCGTAACAAGTCCACGATGCTCAAGTGCCATCATATCTTCTTACCGTTTTTGGATATATTACTTAAGAAGCACCGGTCTTTTGTTAACTGTGGGCAGTACTTTTCTTGTTTGTCATCAACAGGGAAGTGAATGCGAGTATCGCCACAGTGATATTGCAAGGCTTAATCCAAGAGATTGCTGGTATTGGTTAAGTGGAAGTTGCCTTAATCCAACATGTGCTTTTCGACACCCAGTAAGTTTCTTCCTTTTCTTTTTTTTTCTTTTTATTTTGATATTTGTGGTAAGCATCATCATCCAATTCTATGGCTTCTTGTATGAAAATAAATTTTTTGCTGATATTTTGATGCTATGGTATTGTTCAAGCAAGAGGGTGATTAACAACCCCCCCCCCCCCCCCCGCTTTGGACAGTACATTTTACATGTTTGTAAACCCTCAATTTGCTATTCTGGGGACAGGAAAAAAGCTGCATGTTACTGTTTGTAGATTATATTCGATCTGAGAAGCCAGTTTGGCAGCTTCACCTAGGTGAGATGACGATTTGGGCTTCTAACTGGAAGAAAGTTAAAATAGCATGGTTCAGAAGTAAACTAATACTTTCATGCACACGGGGTGGGTGGGGGGGTTGGGGAGGAATCTGGGTACTGCAGTTACAAAACAACAGTCATATATTGATAAAAATTATCCGTATTGGAAAAGAAAAAAGGAGGGTTAAAGTGCCAGTTCTATCATGAAAATGATAGGAGGTGATAAAACTGACGTTGCAAGTGGTAAAAAACCTCTTGTATTCAAACTTGACAAAAGAAATACAAAAATTGCCATTGCTGCCCTACTCCTGTACCCGGTAACCCATTGCTTTGTTCCCCTTCTCTCTAGTTGTTCACGGTTCATTCCCAATCTAGTGTTGTTTGCTCCTAATGTGCTTCCTTAGCAAATCCTCTCTCTATGTGTATGTTAGGAAATCTCCGTGCAATGTGTACGTCTCCGGAAGGAAAAAAGGGTTCAGTTTATCCTTTTTTTTTGAAGTAAGAGTTGTAAACCTCCCAATGCCCTGCCTAGTTGACAGGCTCTCTCCTTATTCCCAAGGACTTCAAGCAGCAACAGGGGCAGTGGTAAAACAGTAAGCCAAAATAGGTGAGGATAAAATCTGGGCAAATGGGCCTGTGAACCTCCTGTCCAGGCATGCACCGGATCATGGAAAATCAGAGTTTAACCTTAGGTGAGCTTCGTGTGCCAAGGTGAGCTTCGTGTGCCAACGGAGCCAACCACTACCATGATACTTCTGTTCCAATTTCTTTCCCCTTTCAATTCACATCAGACCCTTAGACAGAATGCCTGAGCACATGGACAGTTCAGAAGATGATACCTCATCCATACAATAGCATATTAGTAATTCAGAAATTGTTCTTCTTTAGATAATGCCTTTGATTAGTTTATCACTCAGATCTTCTTTACATATCTATTTTCTTTTTCAAAGGGCATCATCTTGTAAATAGAATGGGTAGACTTTTGTATATTCATTGTATGTGTGTCTAACACATGATTTCTGATTTTTGATTGCAATCAGGTTCAAAAAAATGTGTTAGTTTCACACTATTTCTTACGAACTTTAAATATATCACATGCTTCTTTTGCATTTTTAATATTAATTTTCTTATTGGTCTGCTGGCTGGTCCTATTGGGACCTGGCTCTGAAGAAGGCCTTGAATGCCCCTTCTTTTGATGGGCAATATGGGCACTAGTAACCCTCCTGAGTGCCAAGAGGGGTGTGCAATCAAGGCTGTCCAACTGCATGCCTCTCTAGCACAGAAGACTGAACAGGGACATTAGGCCCGTTCCACCCAGCAGAAAGAGGGCTAGGGTTTACCACCATTTTGTTTAAGTGAATCCAGTAGAGCTGTTGTGGGCTAGCCCAGCAAATGACGGATGCTGGGAACATTTGATTTTGATAAATTAAAAGTAAAATAAGAAACAAGGAATGGACTCCTTTTCCATTCCTGACTAATTTTAGGGATTTTTGCATATATACCCTTATAAAGTTCAGTTTTGTCTAATATACCCTTCATCGGAGCATATTATCATGAATATCCTCGAAATATGAGTAATGTCACGATTATGCCCTCGTCGTAACTCTCGTGTGTTTAACCCTAGTTAAGTGTGAGTTAAAGAGTAAGATTTTTGTATATATACCCCTATAAAGTTTGATTTTGTCAAATATACCCTAGATCTAACGACCGTAGATGACATATTTCACGGAATATTCTCCTCCGTCGACAGCAGTAAACTAAAGGGGTATAACCACAATATTTCTGTCTAAATGAAGGATATTCATGATAATATACTTAGATGAGGGGTATATTTGACAAAACTGAACTTTATGGGGGTATATATGTAAAAATCCCTTAATTTTATTAGAACCAGAGTTGGAAACACCCCAAGGATGGAGGTACCCCTAAACATGGTGTTTTTAGTTGCTCACATGAGGTATTTGACCTATCTGATGTCGTCTTTCGCCGATTGTTGATAATAATTCTTGATTATTTCAAAGCAGAGGTATCTACTATTTTTTACTTTTTAGGTAAGTTGTCTTGGCCACTTTGTGAACTAGATGTCTCTGCAGTTGCCTCATATGATCTGGCCTAAGATGAGGCATGAGGAATTAGCATAACAGAATGCTTTGGGGATAATAGAGTTATTCAACACCACTTACCTCCCAGCAGTTGTCGCAAGCAATATCTAAAATCTAGACTACTACTAAATATGTTATGTATCAAGTCTTCCCTATTTTTTTTCCTATTACCTTATTGCTTCAGACAGAGTTCCTTTAGATGTAACCCCACCAACTTTAAGCATGGTTTTTGCTTTTCCAAGTTTCTATTTTCTTTTGGAACTTAAAGAAGTAGAGGCTCCCTTCCAAATTTTATGCTGCTGTAATTCAAGGGAAGCCTTAAATAGTCAGGCTTCTGATCTTGCAATGTACAAGATTTGCACATTCATTCACCTCCTCCTCAGAAAGGTTGATAATAGTTTCACTGTTATTTTAGTTTATTGACCTGTCTGAGATCATCTCAGCAGAAGTTTAAAATTGGTTAGTGCCCCTTGAATTTTATCATTCACTCTGTCTTCTGCCCTTGTACACGGTTCTACTTGAGACATTTGTAATGAACAAGAGCAAAAAGGGGATACTTGCACCTGGGGACCACAAAAAGTTTTAGCTTTCCCATCCAGAAGTAAGAATTTTTCTGTGATCCATTTCACTGTCAAAATCAGATAAACCTTGTATCCTCGGAAATTTCCACATAAACACCACACTACCATGCCATAGGCTTGCTCAAAAGTCAAATTCAATTTGCATATTATGCCCTTCTCGTTTTCTTTTTTATAGGATCAGTGCTTTCATGGGCCACAAGGAAACCATCCTTTAGGTATCCAACATTTGAAAAGCTACTTGAGCCTCTTTGATCAAACCATCCATCACTTCAGCTGTTCCCCTGGTACCTTTGAGATAATCTTGCTAGACCTGCTCAAGAGACTAATTTATCTAAAATCACTCCTCACTTAAGGACAATGTTAAGTGTGAATTTAGCATTCAATCCCAATTTGATACTGAATAACTCCCTTACCATATACATGTACCTACATGTGTGTGTATTTATGTGTGTGTGCATATATATGAGTAGTGCTACTATGTGACCATTACCATCTGTGCAGCCTGGTCACACATGGATCAAATGTGAAAGAATAACAAAGGTTAAATGGCGGAGCAAGGTGGGACGTGCAAGATGTGCGCCTGTCCGATCACGATTTGGTGGGCACACATGCCTAGGGCACCCACCCAGGTGCTGCTCTATCATAGGCCACTAGGAGGGAAGTGCCGACTTTTGTGGAAGGGGTGTTGTAATGTCTTCTGTTGCCAGTCACTGAGGACCTTATAGTGCTGTCTTTATGTGCTTAGTTTTCTTGTGATGGAGGACATTCACCTCCCATCTGGTTTCCAAGTTGTACCTTCTCTTTTTATGTTAACAAATTCCTGGATGAACTTCAGAATGAAACTGAGGAAATCTGGAAAGATGACTGGTTAGGAATTTAGGCATTAGATCATGCTGAATCTGCTGATGGACAGTGGGTGGTGCATATTGCATCATATAGTTTATAGTTGCTGTTCTATTTTGGTCCCCTCAAAAAATCTTTTTAATGTCTCATCCAGGATGAGCTTCAGAATAAGATAAGTAAATCTGATAAACTAGTTAAGAGTTTGTAGCTGAGTAAATTCCAGCTTTGCATTAAAAACTTAAATACATGACAACTGACATTATCCTTCTCTAATGTTCAGGTATCCGCCTGCTAAGAGAATTCAATTTGTGTGTGTGTGTGTGTGTGTGTGTGTGTTTGTGTTTGTTGGTTGGTTGGGTTGCTTTTGGGTTGTGGGCTTCTACTTTTGTGCAGTGCACATTGTGCTGAAAAGTCACAGTTGTTTAGCTAGTTCTGCAATTTTTGTACCAATATAGAATTGATCAGAGTAGATATATCCTAACCAGTAAGTGCAATACAGCTGAATGACGTATATCTGTGACATTTTTTGTGCAAATAAAGGGGCAGGCCTTGTGCCACAGGGCTCCGACCACTGCAGGTTCTGGGGACGTTCAACTGTATGCAGCCCTCCCCCCTGCTTTTGCAAATAGGCTGTTTCTGGTTTTCAACCTGTGCCCTTCACAATGGAACAACCTTACCATTGTACAAGGGCTTCCCCTCAACACTTCTCATGCAATAATTCATCAAAATCATTATCATGAATTTGTCTGTTTGAACTTTGAAGTGCCTTCAAATTTTTATTGCAAGTTGATAGTGATATGTTCAAGTAGTAGTTATGGACTGATCTACTTAGTGTTACCTTGGGGGTTGTGCTTTCAGCCCTCAGTACAACTTTTTTAATAAATAAATCATGTTAAATTGATCTAAAAGGATCTGTGACACGTTTTATTAATTGTGTTTTTCTCCCCCTTGCAGCCATTGGAAGGTTTAACAGAGGCTTCATCCAGCTCTGTCCATGTGGCACATCATTCAGTCATAACAACAAACAAGACAAATGTCCCTTGTTACTTTTATTTCAATACATACTGCACGAAAGGTGACCAATGCCCTTTCTCACATGTCATGGATGATGTTTCTCATGCTCGGAAGTTCCCAAAGATAGCTCCTGAGGCCACATCCTCCCATCTTCCAATGAACAAGGCTTCTACAGGGAGTGATACAGGGCCAGCAGTTGAGGTTCCTGCAAATTTTACTGAGGGCGTCTCAAATCCAAAAGAACTGATCTCTGAGACACTGGTTAAAAATGTTGATAATGCAGCTGCTAATAATATTTCAGATGAGCCCAGCTCCTCTCATGATTCACCAGCATCTTCTAATCCTGACTATGAGGAGCCTATTGTCAAGTCACCAGATAATCCATCTCCTGAAGACAAATACATGAATGGAAGGGAAGACTTATTTTCTGAGCATAGTTCGGAGCAGCTTGTGAAAGATTGTACTGAAAGAGAGGAGTGGTGGGAATCTTCACCTGGATTTGATGTACTGGTGGATGATGTATCAGAGCAGCTACCATATGAAGATGATGCTGACTATTTACAGGTGCGGGAAAGAGAATCTGAGAGGCTCCATAGCCACTTGATGCATTATGATTATGAAGATTCTGCTTCTTATGACCCAATGGACTATCCAGATAGGGGGTTTGTGTATGACCACCACCTATATGATTCATATGAGCATTTCACTGATGGCTACACTCCAGATTATGCTGGAAGAGTTTCTGAACCCTCGGGGGAGAGGATGTTGGATTCAATGCTCCACCAGAAAAGGAGATCATCACAAGGGGAGTGGGATACAGAACAGTGTTGGGTGGATCTTCGAGACCACTTGAGGAAGCGCAGGAGGATGGATGTTCACCTTGTTTCTCACAATTCTCGAAAATGCCATCCATCTCATGCAAAATCAACTAGTCAACAATGCCCTGAGAGGAGTGGTATGCATCTTCCTTACTACAGTAGATTGTCTTCAGAACTGGGAAGGGAACTTGGAGGTAAGAGGGTCAGGTTATCACATGGTGCGATGGAGTCTGCATTGGCCGAGAGCTGCAGGAGGGGGGGCAGATTGGGACACCCAAATTATGGCAGGCCAACCGTTCACTCCAGGAATAGTGAGTTGCTAGGTTCATTGGATGATTACAAGAGGAGGAAAGGAAGGCTGGGTTACAGAGATTTTGGTAGGCCACTTGTTCATACCAGACGAAGAGAGAACAGAGGGAGAAGAGGAAGACAGGAGAGGCAACCTTCGGTACCAAAGGCCTTAGCAATGAAGGAGACTAGGCCTAGGCAACTGCCTGTCACCACTTTTACCGGACCTCAGACTCTACTACAGATAAAACAAGAGAGGAGGAAAGCACACACAGGAAGATATGGATCAACAAATCTCCTACCTCGACAACATAGAAGAGTTATGTCTAGTGAATTTGAGGGTCCTAAGCGCCTGAGTGAACTCCTTAAGGACAGGAAGAAGTTCAAATCAGTAGGTGACGTTAGGAATGAGTCAGCCACTGACTATGAGACCACTGGTCAACCAGAAAGGAGTGTCATGAATGGCTACCTTGATGAAGGAACTGGAATGCATCGTCATGGTTCCGCCGGTGGGTTGGGTGGAGACTACGGAAGTGAATGCCTGCATATTGCTGAAGATGATGATGAGGATGATCTCGCGAGTAAGGTTGCTGGAATGCTTGCTTGATTTTATGCGCCAATGATTGACTATGGTACTCTCAACCTGAGCACAATGGATTCACCATCAGTGTCTCATTTTCAACCTTCCTCTTATTTCGCCCTTGCTTTAATTCGTTCACTTGGGGTGGGCTTGTGACTTTCTTTGTACGTACAGGGCTGATTTAGGGGCACCCACACTTCTGCCTAAGATTTTGATGCATCATCTCAGTCCAAGTTATCGCATCGTGGCCCCTGCATTCTGGTGGTGCTTTTTTCTAAGTTTTTAATGGGTTTGTTGGTGGCTTATTGCAGGAGTAGGGAGTTGTTGGTTGAAATTTTGCCCTTCCTGCCTCCTATATTGCATCTGCACCTCTTCCCCCTCCCCCCCCTCCCCCTCCCGGGTGTTGTGTTTGGAGGGAGCTATTTTGTGTAAACAACGCCAGTTTGGTGGGCGGCATCTATTTTGGGAGTTGGTTAAGAATCCGTTGGGTCCTTTTTGTACACCCCCCCCCCCCAGTCTACTCCTCTCTGCTTCCTCAACATTTTTTGATCGCGGCAATGAGATGTCTTTCATGTTTCGCGTGTGGCGATGTAATGAATGTTTTGCATTCCTTAGTGGGAATATAGTCAGTAAATTTCTGTAAGCCGCAGCAGGCGGATTAAATTTTGGATGATTATGCCGGTTGGGCTAGGTGAGTAAAAGGCGTGTGCACGTGCAGCCTAAGGGCACACGAATTATTTGATGCAGAAGATGTCTCAAATGCCCCTGCACATGGGAATTGCAATTAAATCGTTATAAAGAATAGAATAAGTAATGTGAACTAGACATTTTATATAATCACGTAATGAAAATTTTATTTAAAGGCTCATCAAGTCCCACTTGTCACCTCATAATGCAGAATTAATTGTTTATGCATGAAAAACTCATATCAAATGTGAGATTGAGATTAACGACAAAAATTACAGAATTAATTCATTTGATATTTTTAAAATATCACGTGTGACATAAATAATCATATAAAAATACACATTTATCGCGTCTTTAACTTGAGCACTATTAGCCCTTAACAACGCAACCTTAAAGACGTCGCTGAATAAGAAAGTGGTATATCTCATTTTCATGTCATTTTTTTTTATAAAATGTGGTTAAAGATCATAACTCCAGAATTCATATGGTGTATACTTCACATTAGTTATGGGAGTGAATATTCTCGGTGCAATGTTAATATCAACTTTCTCGGGAGATCTTTGACACTTGCATTTGCTCGTTTGTAAGTTTGTTTTGATATGTTTTTAATTTTATACATAAGTTATTTTTTATTTTTTTTCTCTCTTATTTTTTTCTTACTTTTTACCCGGACTCCTCATTTGTTAAGTGGGGAAACCCAGTTACCATAACTTTAGATTTTTTTATCTCTCTATCCTTTTATCATTTGACACGTTTGACGCGAGACTCCTCACTCGTTAAGTGAGGAGACCCCGGTTAAGAAGTTAGGGGTTTACATTTCCAATCTAAATGTTCCCATAGCTGAGCTACTTTTAAACAACATAAACTAACTGATTGGTTATCTCTAAAGTTATCATCCAAACTGTAGATAGTTCACTGGAAGAAAATCAGATGAGTGTCTTGTATATTTGACTTTATCGAGGGAGCAGAAATCAAAAAATAGTCATAAGTCTTAGGACACGTTAATTGATGAATCTCAAGACAACATAAACATGACCATTTCCATGTTTCTAAACAAGCCACAACATCATTATTAGTTGGTATTTTGATGAGAGGAACAGTTACCAGTTATCGTATGCATCATATTTGCAACTACACCATTTAAATGTTAAACCTAATTCTTTTGACCTCGGGGAATATTTATCTTTAAATTTCACTCCTGGTAAACAACAAGAAGAATCAAGCACACACAGCAAGTCAATGAAAGTCAAGGTGCACGTAATGGTGAGGATATCGGGTCAACTCGAAAATCCGATCAAATACAAATTAGGCGACATTGTCCGAACTCTGACTCGACTATAGAAGACCTCCATTGTTTAATATTTAAAATATTTTATTAATCTTTTTATGTTCCCTATGTTAGTGCATGTGTCGTTATGGTACTTTATATTTTTCACGTAGAATCTTTTGTATTTTCTAGGAAGATAGATTTTTATATTCCCTAAGTATATAGATTCCGTGTTTCAAAGAAATATTTTGTTAGTCCTTACTTGCTCTTTGAGTCTTGAGTCAATCTTCTCTTATATAAAATCATGTAAACTTCACGTTGAAAGATAATGAAATAAAGAATGTTTAATGAGTTAGATTTTTTTGCCTTCGCAAGGTGAAAGATCTCATTGCCATCCTATGGAGGTGGGGTGAAAGAATTGCATCGTCTCCGAGGGAGAGATGAGGTGAGAGGGGCCCCCAACCAAACCCTACCAGTACCCACATCACCTTCCCCCACCTCCCTATTGTCATCGTGTCCTCTCTTCCCCGCCCCCTCCTTCCCCCTTCAAGCCTCAGCCACCTACCACAATCACCCACCGCCACCCTTCCACCTCTTCCCAACACTCCCGTCACACCCGCCACTATCGTACGTCTCGACACACCACCCCTGCAGCCAGTAACCACCGGCACCATCCCCATCCCCCCCCCATCGACCCCCCTTCCAAGCCCAATCCACCCACAATAGCCCTCACCACCCCTACAGCAACCCTGACCACACTGGCGCCTCCTCGTCGGCCATTCACCGACACCCCAACCCTGTCAGGCATCACCACTGCACCCTGTCGCTCTCCCTTCCTTGTCATATTTCTCTTCCCTCCCCTCTCACTATCTCTTCGTTCTCTTTCTCCCATCATCGTCGCCACTCACCGCCCACCTCGACCCTCCGCTGCGAGCACTGCCAACCTACGCCCATATAGATCCCTACCCCTCTATCCACCACCGCTATCTCCAATTGTACTTTCCACTACCATCACCTCTCGCCAACCCACCTTGACATGATCACGCCGTCCCTCAACCCCGCCGGTCGTCCTATCGCGGCTGCCTTGTAGTAGCCCTGTCGCCACCACCACGGGCTATCCCTCCCCATGCCAACTTCCGCCACCCTATCTGTCATCGCCGTCTCTCCTTCCCCGCAAAACTACAACTACTGGGAAGATCGCCCCCTTTACTGCCTACTACAAACACCGCCACCGCTATACTCGTCCCCAACTACCTCAACGACCCTGACGCTCAGAGCACGCTAGCCCACCGCCGACCTATCCTCTCCCCTCTCCCTCACACCCAGTGCAACAAGGGATCACCCGCCATCCTGTTCACCACCAGTTGTGACCACTCCTGCCATCACAGTCGTCATCGACCACCACCATAAACTACGCCAACTCTGCCAACACCATCGTGCATCGCCATCCCTTGACACTGCCAGATTACTTGTCCTTAATCGTGCGCCTACACCATCTTCCCTTCTCTCTCTCTCTCTCACACAAAAATAGAGGTCCCTCTCGTTCTATGTTCCCTCTATCTCTCTCATTTTACTTCACTCTCCCTCTCTTTTTTTGTTCTCTCTCTCTCTCTCATTCTCCTTATCTCTCTTGTTCTGTGTCAAAAGGAAAAAAAGAAAGATTTTTTTGAAGAAAAATAAATAAAAAAAGGAGAAAAAAATGAAAGGAAAAATATCTTTCTGACAAGAAATAAAAGGAAAGAAAAAAATTTATTCTTCATTCCGTGTCCCGTACTTGCTTGTACAAAAAGTAGCAAAATGAGGGCATTCACAAACTTGTTCAAATAAAAAAAATCATCTAAAGAATAACATGGAAAGATACAACTTCAATCATTAATATTTCACTGTATGAGATTAAAATATATGCTTTCTTTGTCATCTTCTTGCTGCTACTATGCGTCACCCAATGTCACGGTTGCATAATGTTACCACCCACTTGTTAATTGAAGCGCAGTTAAGCCAATTAAATGAAATCAAGATTCAGATCACAACTTTTAAATCAAGTGTAAGGCCCTAGAGATAAATGTCATATTAGGGACTAAACTTTCAATCCATGGTCTCATGAAAGCAGAAGTCGAAACCCATGGATATACCACACGAAACAAGCCAACATACAAGAGAAAGCAAGCGTGACTCCTAACCTCGTTAAACTAGCAAACTGAAGCCATCAAGCTCTAGCTTTTGGAGCTTGAGATTTGCTTGTGCAGCTCCTCATTTGCCCTCCTGAGGAATTGGTCTCAGCCACTCCCTTCCCCACTATCTTTATAATCAAATGGAACTACAGTCTTCAACCCCCACCTCACTCCACACTAGCTCTCTGTGATCCTAAACTCAAATCCTTCCCCTCCACACCTCTTCCCATTCCTTCCAACTCATCCCATTCAAATAACAGATGCAACACCTATGCCCCCCCCCCCAGGGATATAAGTCCACAATCTTCACCCTTCCATCTCCTGTCACATACGCATCAAACGTGCAGTTCTCCGACCTGAACTATACTCTCACAACCTCCTCGAAAAGTTCCCAATTAGCATTGGGTAGAACATGGTCACCTCTTGCTGGCAGGTACCAACCAGATGACACATGCGAACAAAGCACCAGAACTCCAACTATGGCCGGAGTGACCTGTACCACCTCCGAAGCGCGAGGTGGAATTGGAACCCATTCGGAGGGGAAGAAGAGGGAGAGGAGGCGGCTTACATCCTGTCGGAATACAAATCGAGTGCGTGGCACAAGTCATGTGTGATGCAATCGGAGGACTTGAGGAGGGCAATCTCGACGAAGGTGGTGCACCGCAAGGTGCCCCCAGGCTCCATGGAGGAGACATCCTTGGGGGCGTGTTGCATCCACAATTATCTCAAAATATTTTAAGAATTTTACCTCACAACAACTGACATAAAATACAGCGTAACGTTGATACCGTCATTCTGCAGAGTACCTCTGCGATTTAGGGTCTATTGGCCCGACTACATATTATTACAAGAGACGTCGCAGCAAGAGAAATTAGGGAAAAAATATACATACATATTTGTCGAAGTGGCTGAATAATTATGTATCACATGGCCCAGACAGATGTAAAAACTCACCCCCGGACAAACGACGCACGAATAAATGACAAACAAATAAGCTTTCGCTCCCGCATTGTTCTCCACCAACGTGTTGCTGCCACGCCGCAGAGAGTGAGTTTCGGAGGGCAATAAATGCAGGGCGGTGGCTTCTCCTCCACTTAGGGTGACAAAAAATAGCAAAAAAATGCGCGTAAAGGGGCCAAATGGCCGCCCAGGGGTCAAATGACCCCGTTGGGCCCCCAGCGGGTTCCATCGACCCCGTTGGGGTCATGTCCACCCCATTGGGCCCCAGTGGGGTCGACCGACCCCCACATGGGGTCGAGCCACCCCGTTGGAACCCCAACAAGGTCGACTGACCCCACGTGGGGTTGTGTCACCCCGTTGGGCTCCCAGCGGGGTAAACGTGACCCGTGTGGGTCCCGCCCACGAGTCAAATGACTCTGGGTCCGTGTTCCTATAAAAAAAGGAAAGAAAAGAAAGGAAAGGAAAAAGGATGGGTTATCCCACCTTGTCAGAATTGGGGTTAAAACCATACCTTTTGTCAAAATTGAGGTAAATCCTCATTTTTTTGATAACCTGGGTCCTTCCACTTCTATAAATAGCCCCTTGGGCCGAGACGAGAGGACACATGGACACAGACGGAGATGCAGACATGCGAAGAGGCATCCGAAGGGAAGAAGACGCATTGAAGTCTGTTCGTTTGTAAAAAGGCACATTAAGGGTATGATATATAAATACCACTGGGTTTTACATTTATGCCCCTAGAGGCTGTGTATGTAATTTTTCGTGTGTTCTGGATGGCCAAATTATGTAGTTCCTTCAGATAATGGGGAATTACAAAAATGTCCGTCCCAGGATTGCAAGAAAATTCAAGTCCTATTGTCTACAGTTTCATCTTGCAATTTTATGTAATTAGGGCTACGCCCCTACATCCCGTGTCAAGGTAAAGACTCATTTTCTTGTACAGTCGCCAACTCACCGACAACCTTTCTTGTACAGTCGACAACTCGCCGACAATCCATGTACTCATATAGTTCATAAAATATGCTCAAATGTTCCTCTATGGGCTGGTGAAAGAAAAATTGCACTTAAACCTTAACTTTCGATGAATTATGTACATGCCCCTCTCTTTGCGAATCAACGCACACCTCTTCTACAAAGTCCATTGTTGTTCCTTTCGCTTAGAGACCTTGCTAGCTCAGTCTTACACCTAAGTGTCATCTCAGATCTAGGTTCGCACAGTGTCAGGTAAAATTACCAAAGTACCCCTATGACCTACAAATGGTTTAGAAGTCTTCAAAACCTGCTGAAAACTGCCTCAGTGTCCTCGGAAGTTGGAGATCTTTCCATACTTTCCCTCCTACCCAGAAATTCTAGAAATGCCCATGACTTGAAAAATTATCAAAATACCCATGAAGTCCAAAAAATCTCCAGACACTTCAAAAATATCTATGGTTTCTGTAACATTGCATTCATGCTCCCAAATTATAGGGTTTTTGGCCTAAGCTTAATGAGGCCTTTGATAAAGGCCCAGGTTTATTAATCTTTCGATGGTGAATAAGAGGTAACTATGAGCCGTGCAAGTGAGCCTGCCTCCAGCATCAGAACCTATGTGGGAAACTTTAAGACTACTTTAATAATTAAACAAAGGTGTTCGGACGTTAGACCGATGTAAATCAACACTGACTGTGGTCAGTGGGGAAAGGTTCAACACTCGAATCTGAATTGTCTGATACAATGCACACCCATAGAATAAACTATGCACGGGTTATTTACACCCTCCTTGTGCAATCCTCACCATCCCTCTTCTTAGAAAAGAGAAAGCTATATTTCGTGACGTCCAATAGGCCACTCCAGTTCAACTTGGGGAAGATGGCACTACTGAGGGCGGCAATGGACTCTTGGACTGCAAACTCCAGCTCTGGGAAGCAGGGTGGCCTGCGAGGTAAATCAGAGGAGGCATTGCAGTCGTTGTCGTCATCATCGGGGAGGGTGGTGTCGTCGGAGAAGGGGTCACGAGAGTTGGGGTGGCGGGGTAGAGGGTCGAGGCCAAAGGTGAAAGCAGGGAGGATGAAGGGGCCATCATCCTGGAGGAGGTAGTAGACAAAGGGGGCGGGGATGGGGTGGATTAGGGTTTTGAAGGAGTGGTGGTGAAAGCATGGATACCACTCCACGATGTGGCACCGTAGTAGCTCCGCCTCCATCTTCACTGTCGCCCTTCTTTCTTTCTTCTTCCCTCCTCTCTTCTTCGGTGGGTGTCATGGAGAGCATTCCCATGCAAGCTGATGTGAAGCAACGAGGAACAGTTAGCGAGGACTGTCGGGAGGGTCCTCTTGAGTAGATTCTAGTCCAACCACACGTAGAGAAGCCCCCCCCCCCCAATCGCTCGATGCTGATGGGGACCGTCCCTCTCAGGCTGTTAAAGGAGAGCTGAGGTTGATCAGTTGGAGCCTGGGGGCAGTGGAGATGTTGATGAAGATCTCCTCAGAGAAGGCATTGTTGGAGGAGAGGCCTAGGTAACGAAGGCTGGGCGGAAGGCCAAGGGGAACCTCGCCAGTTCAGAGCCTTTTTCTGGTGAAATGGAGTTGTCCTAGTTAGAGGGGGGATGATGAAATCACACCACTGCCTTCTCAAATTTTTAAAGAGCAAAGGGGGAATTTCTCTCTTCTCCACATGCACATTAAACTCTTGTCCTGTTCTTGAGAAGAATCCTACCAATATCTGTCACTCTGTCAGCTTCCCGTAACGTCGCGTCATCTCAGGCACCACCAGACACACGTGGCCCAGGGGAGAGAGGGTGTGCAGATAAATTAGGACGAAGTGCACATCCCGGTGTGCACTAAGGGCACGTTTGAGAACGCCCATGGTATCACTTTCGAGTCAAAAATCTCCCAACAAGGTTGAATTCTTATCAAATGAACATAGCATGTCTCGACTTTTGAGAATGATAGGATTTTATGGTGGAGAGAGAAGCAGGCACAAAAGTGTCAAGTTTAAGCAATCCGTGGAAGCAACCCGAGGGTTGTTTCTCATGTTCCAAATGATGAATAATCCTTCGACAGAGTATGGTACGGAGGATACATTTTATGTAAAGCAGCGAAAGCCATCTCTGTTCCAAACGCAGCCTAATCATTACTCCTCTTTGAGATTGCTAGCCGTAGGTTCTGATAGAGAGTGGATTTGTCTTCCTTTCTCGAGTCCCCAGGGCCCATTGCAAGCAGTAAGGATGGACGCTAGAGTGAATTCGTTTGGCAAGCTACTTGAGAAGTAGAACTGTGTCATCATTTCAAGGCTAATCAGTTGGTTAAAATAAACCTCCTTAGCGATGAAAAGTTTCTAGGATATTTTCATATTATCTGGTATGATCGAGGGCCAAGGCTTTTTTAAGTAAACTAAATGTAGCCTGGGTTGAATAGGGAGCTCACTAAATGTAGCCTAAAGGTTAATAAACTAAAACTGTGACCATGGTAAAAGTGAGAGAATAGAGATGGGAGAGGCAAGCAATCACAAACTACCAATGCGCAACCGCGAAGATTGAGGGCTGAGAGTACAAGGAGAAGGTTATTAACAGGTAAGAGGTGACTTGAACATATTGGTTATGAATGCAGGAGAGGAAGGGGGAAAGAAAGTCCCTTTTACATCAAGATATGCAATTGAATAAAGGTGGGCAGTTATATATATGTATGCGAACCTCTTGCCTTGATGTGCATCGTCTAAGGTAATACTAACGAGAAAGAAATAAATTCCTACATATTAATCCAAGATTAAAACCATGCTTCTATTAAGCATACACGAGCAACACTAACAATACAGAGTAGAAATGGTTGCACGGCAAAAGCTGAGGAAATTATGACACAGAGGAGAGAGCAGGGAAGTGGATAGATAAGATACATAGCAAACGTTCATAGGTGCAATTATTTTTTTATTTTATTTATTATAATTAAATTAGCATACACTTATAAATTTAGATTTATAATAGTATAATTATTTATAAATCTAATAATTAAATTAAATATTAAAAATTAAATTAAAATTATTTTTTTACTAGTTTTATTTATATTATAACCCGTCAAAGGAATGTGCTACCCACAGTGAGTTTACTTTGTATTTTTTCTCTCCAAATTTTAATGATGTACTGTGGGGGTAAGACGAACCATGCTTTACATGTTGAATCTTAATCCAACAATGGAGGGCGTTTATTAACAAAGAACTTATCCTGTTATTTAGTAGGACTGTAAATGGCCTGGGTAGGTCTGACATATCTGCGAGCTTGGGCTCGATTTTGGGCCAAACTGGTTGGCACTTTTATGCCGGCATACCCCCAGTCATGTCCGACATACTTGCGAGCTTGGGCTCCATTTTGGGCCACACTGCAAGGCACTTTTATGTCTTCGTATCTTTAGTCAGGTCTAAAAGTTTGCCCCGACGTAATTCACATGTCAGATTTTATCTTTAAGTTTGATTTACGGGTCAGATCAACTCATTCTCTCTTTTTTTCTCCTTTATAATTTTAAAAATTAATTAGTTAAAATTATATTATTTTACTTAATAAAAATTTAAAACTCTATTTTTAAATAAATTAAGTAATTAATATAAAAACTCTAATTAATTTAGTGATATTATAAAATTTATATAATTAAATATAATATTTTGATTAATTTTTATATTTATTTAAGTTTTCGGATCAAGTCGGGTCTTAGTTAGACTTTAGATTTTTGTAAAAATATCGAGCTCGACTCGACCCGACATAACTCGAGCCCGAGTCAAATTCGAACTTTAATATTGATAAGTCAAGTCTAAACTGGGCCAATCTAAGCGAGGTCGGATCATGACCCATTGATAGCCTTATTACTTAGTAATAGAAAACTTCTCTCCTATCATAAACCATATTTCATAACATATATCCCTTATGTGACCTACCATTTTTTAACTTAATTTTAAGTAGTTTAAGATAGAAAAAATTAACGTACCGTTCATTTTTTATGACGTGAAATTAGTGTAATAGTACTCAAGTTTATCCGGAGTGTGAGAGACCTGAATTAAAATCTTCAAATTCAGAGACGTCCAACTCACGTCAATCTCTTTTTCTCAAATCTAACACACTCCGAGTTCATATCTCTCAAGAATTAAACATGACTCAGATAATCTCCTCTGAAGTTGAACTTGAGATCTCTTTACTATGAGGCGGGGTCCTTATCAGTCGACTCACTCAAGGTCCTCGATATACCTTAGTTCAATCTTCTTTTATATATATATATATATATATATATATATATATATATGTGTGTGTGTGTGTGTGTATTTATATATTTATATAATCTTTCATATTATCTCATATGCCTCTCTACAATTTTATATTTTACATGTTTAATAAAATATTTTGTTAACTCTACGGTGTTAGAACTTGCAGAGTATGACTGGAATAATTTTTTTTAATATGAAGATATCAATGACAATATCAAAAATAATGGGAAATGAAATAGAATAGTATATATATAATTATCCCCGTCTCTTTCAGCAACCAGCCATGCGCTTGTGGGTCTTGTGTTTGACATGTTGCATCTCCCCTCGTGAATGTGAGAGTTGCAATGGTTTTAGTTGGAATGACAATAAATTCATTGATAGGCTCCAAAAATCCCCTCGTGTAATTGAATAGGAAAACATTTTTTTATTTTTCCCCTAAAGAGCAGCCAATTTCAATATTTATTTAGAAAAGTTTACATGTGTATACTTTTAAAAAGTTTAAAATGAAAATATCGTTCATAATTAATATTTGATAAATCGATATGATACATCTCGTATCGCATGTATCTGATCATATTAAATAATTATCGATACAATTGATACGTGATACGTAATTAATAAGTTAATTGTATATTTTTAATATTATATATTTTATTTTAGAACAATATAAACGATTAGTTGGTTGGAAACATCAACACACGTGAGGTAATGTACAAATCACACAAGATGTATGATTTCTTATTTTTTTTATTTTTTTAAAGATTTAAATTAAAATATTTTAAAAATTAAGTGACATTTGTAAAGATTCAAATCCGAGATGTTTTATTTCAAATAAACATCAATTAATCAATTGAGTTAAAAAAATATTTATATAATTTTACTTATAATATATATCAAAGGCATTTTTTCACGCTGGTGCACACCGATACATAATAATATCAAATCATATTAATTCTAATAAAATATTGACACGATAATTCCGTAAAACCTTATTGAGAATCTCATATTTTTATTTTCACGATACCTTCCCTAGAGTGAAATATTGTCATGATGCCCCAGTCATTTATTATGTGTGAGTGGGGGTGTTTATGAAAAATAGTTGATGATCTATAAAGTATTTTTTATCCTTTTTACATGTAATTATTCTTTTTATTTACATAAGTAAGTCTTTATGTGCCAAAATATTTGTATCTTCTATTCTTCCTGAAGTGGAGGTATTGGATCAATTGTCCACGTTGATACGAAATGACGTGAAGTCTAGTCAAAGAGAAAAATAAAAAATATATTAAAGATTACTCTTTGAGAGGAAGAGTTTTTACTTTTTTTGCTTCAAAAAAATATTAAAAAGAGAAGAAATTACTCTAAAAGAGTTTATTTTAGACTTTTAAAAATGAGTTTTTTATTTTATGTCTTTTTAAAATTAAAATTAAAATTTTAATATTTATAATATATTGTTATTTATTTTAATTTTAGAATTAAATTTAGAAGTCAAAGATCACTCTAGAAAAGATTACCAAATGACATTGTAAGATTCAAATCTGAAATGTTTTATTTCAACTAAACATCAACTAATCAATTGAGTTAAAAAATTATTTGTATAATTTTACTTATAATATATATATATATATATATCAAAGGTATTCTTTCACGTCGATGCACAATTATATGTCGCAGTATTAAATCATATCGTATCGTACCAATAAAATATTAATAAGACCAATCCGTAAAACCTTATTTAGAATCTCATATTTCTATTTTCATGATATCTTCCCTAGAGTGAAATATTGTCATGATGCCCCAGTCATTTATTGTGTGTGCGTGGGGGTGTTTATGAAAAATAGTTGGTGATCTATAAAGTCTTTTTTATCCTTTTTACATGTTATTATCTCTTTTATTTACATAAATAAGTAAGTCCCTATGTGCCAAAATATTTGTACCTTTTATTCTTCCCGAAGTGGAGGTATTTTTTTTTAACTGAAAGGTAATATTTGTAAGGTGAGAAACGAGGGAGTCCGTTCATCCCTTCATTGCAGAAAAGACAGGACGTGCCACCTCGGCCACCACGCAAACGATTTTTCATTAAGAAGAGCAGGAAGTAAGGAACATAACATGGGGGGATACAAGGGACGAGTCAGGTCCGAGAGAGGGGCAACACCCTGTCAAGGATGACAAGAGGACTAATACAACACAACATCAAAGCCCAAAAAATCAAAAGAAGAACACAACCAACAGCCAAACACGTGGCCAAAACAAGAAACCACGAACAAGAGGGCGACATCAGTAGGAAGAGCCCAAAAGGACAGCCAAGGGGAGGAGACAAAGAACAAAGGCCTGAGACTCCAAAACAACAGGACCGCGCGGCCCGACAGTATCTCCAAACTCGCTGGGAGCAACCAAGGGGGAACCCCCCTCGTGAATATGACCAGAAGGCTGGACAGCCGGTAGCAGCACCGCCTCAAGCGAAGCTCCCTGGGAGAGTGACGTACTGGCTGTAGGAGTCAGGAGCAGAGCTGAAGACCGGAGAGACGATGGCCAAAGGAGGCTGGGGAACCAAGCCGGAGGCCACAGATGCTCCAGAGCTAGCCTGCCTATGAGCATCACCTAATGACGGGGACTCCCAGAATCGCTGAAGCGGTAAGGTCGCCTGCGATTCCTACGATTGCTCCGACGGGCAGGTTGGAAGCCAAAGTCATCGGATTCCACGATCGGCTCATCAACCAAACCAGGAGGATCAGCAACTTGGCTGACGGGCAAGGTGCACTGCACCTCAACCGGATCTACAAGGGCAGACTGAGAGGAAGTAACAATAGGGATGGACGGCGGGGGCCCAGCAACAGAGGGAGGAATGACATTCACGGAGCACGTCGGGCGACCCGCCATGCTTGGGGAGGCAGCAGTAGAAGGGTGCGGCGAAGGCACGCGGACCTTCGGACGGGATACTGGGCGGGGAACAGTAACTTCGGCAGCGAGGGAAGGTGGAGCCAACATCCCCACCAGGAACTGAAGCAAGGTTCGAAGCAGAGCCTGCTCGGAGGGACGACGAGCCGCTGTAAGGACGGGCTTGCGAACAGCCGCAGCTCCAGGCACACCAGAGAACGCCAATGAGCGAGGAAGACATAGACCTTGAGGGGGGGCAGAACAATCGAGCGCCAACGCCGCTGCAGGGCCACCAGCTGCAGCTCCAAGCGAACGGGCAGGAGCCGTAGGAGCACCCATGGCAGCGGCTTTGGCAAGCGGGGCGGCGCCGGGCAGGGCACCGACTGTGGAGGCCACCGGGCCTGGGGAGGCCGCCCCGGAATCCACCGCGGTGTAAAGGCCACCACCCGGGGAAGCAGGGCCCGACGGAACGGACGAAGAAAGGTCCACAGGAGGCAGCAAAGGGTCGCCACCTAGCACAGGATCCATGTCGGCGGCATGAGGCAAAGCAGGGGCGATGGCAGCCACTGGAGAGGACCCAGTCCTCTTGTCATCAACTGAAGTAGGAGACGGGTGTGGGACAGCACCAGCCGGAGCATCTGGTTCAGGCGCTACAGCAAAATCAGAAACATTGGACGCCATGATATCCGCTTCTATACGCGTACAGAGCCCAGCGGCAGGAGAGTCGACTCCCTGGGAGGGGACGGCGACTCCCAGGAAGGCAGAAGCAACAACCGGAGGAGAGCAAGGCTTGGGGACAGTAGTAGAACCAGTAGCAGAAGAGGAGCTGTGGGGGACCGGAGTAGGGACTAGGAGTTGGCTGGGCAGCGGCAAACCACCAGCACCCTGCGAACCACCAGAGGCCGTAGGAGACGGGTCGACCCGCAAGGCGGTGGATACGGCCACGCCGGGCAGAGCACGAACAACGCAGTCCGAGGAGGAAGAAGGCAGGATGTGCGCAACAGGGCCACAGGGGGAACCAGCGAGGGGGAGCTTCTCTCCCATCTGGGGGAAGAGTAGGAGAAGCGCACCCCGAGTCGGCAGGAACAGGAACGGTCAGGCCCTCCTCAGGGGGAGACGGCCCACAGGGGGCAGTCCACGGAAGCGACCAAAGGAGCCAGAGGGAACGAGGCCACAGGGACCAACGCAACAGTAGCCGGTGAGGGGCCAAGCAGTCCAGCGCCGACGCGCTGCACCGGCTCAGGCGAGGCAGCACAGGAGTCTCCCCGAACCCCAACATCGGCTGTCGGCACAAGGCCCTGCACTTGAGACGCAGGCACAGCAGAAGGAGCAGGAGGTTCGGCCTGACGGACAGGAGCGGACGCCTTCTTGCACTTGGTGGCCGAGTGGCCCAGCCGCTTGCAGGAGGAGCAGAACTGTGGAGGATCAGGGAACCGGAGCGGCTGCCAGAACCCACCAGAGCCCATGCCAACCCAGACGCGTTGAGGGAGCGCCTTGGAGACGTCCAAGCGAACACAGGCCCGAGCGGCGTGGGCGCGTGTGAGGCAAGTGGTGTTCCGATCGACCTGGAGGACAGGCCCAACGCTCCCGGCGATGGAGGTGACCATGGTTTCAAGGAAAAAATTTGGGGGGAGCCCCGGCATCTCCAACCTAACGGGGGAGTCGGCAGACGGGGAGAAGCTCAGGTCCCAAATGAAGAAACGAAAGGGACGTCCCTGGATGGTCATGGAGTCCTTGAGCAGCACTTGGAGAAACCACCCACGTTGGTATAGAATGACCTGGCAATCTGGCATCCTAATCTAGTTAAAGATAAAAAATAGAGAAAAATATATTAAGATTGCGTTCCATAATGAGGATGAATTTTAACTTCTTAAAAAAAATTAAAAATGAAAGAAGTTACCCCAAAATAGTTTATTTTAAAAATTTTAAAAATAAGTTTCTTATTTCTATATATTTTAAATTAAAAGTTTAATTTTTAAAAATTATAATATTTTATAATTTATTATAATTTTTAGAACTAAATTTAGAAGTCAAAAATCAATCTTAAAAAATATTACCAAATGTCGAGGGATCCAACAACCCAAATGACATTGTTGCTGCCTGCACGGGCAGAGTGGCGGACCAAATACTCTTTTGGGTGTTTGCCCGTCAAAACCGACAGTTTGGACTTCGGAGTCGCACGCACGTCTCGGATGCCCGCGAAAATGTAAAACAAAGTTTCGGGCATTATGTAATATAAATAAATATATAGAAGTAAAAGTGAGGTATGAGTTTGTAAACGAGTTGAAGTTGGATATATTTAGGTGAATAATAATTAAATTAAATTATTAAAAACTATCCTATTTTTCTCTTCTCGAGTTGGAGTTGGAGTTAGAGTGGACCCCTACAGAGGAGGCAGGGAAGGAGAGGTCAGAGGTGAGGAGAGCGAGAGGTGAGACGGATCTTGTGCTCACCTCGCTCTAGCGAATAGCGATTCTGTCAACCATCCCCAGGTCAGTGCTTTGCCGGCTTGGTTGGGGTTCTTCGTTTGGGCGGAGGAGTTGGAGCTGTTGTTGCAAAAAAAACTTGGAAGCAAGGGAGAGGGAGGGAAGATTCTTCGCCGCCACGCTCGCCAACGCGCCACCCCCCCCACCACCTCCTTCCCCCTCCCACGTCCACCCCTCCCCTCCAACCCTCTTCCTTCCTACCCATTGGCTGCTGCTGCTGCTGCTGCTGTCCTGTCCTGTCCTCTCCCCTGCTGCTCAACCCTGCCCTGCCGGCCGCAGCGCTCAACACCCACCACCACCGGCGAAGCAAGCATAACATCCCTTCCCCAGCCAACCTGCGTTTCCACAAGAAAGGAATCCTTCCCTTCCCTTCATCACACAGGCCCCTCCCCATCCCCCAATAAGACCTTTCGCCCCAAACAGGTACAATTCATCATTTCCTCCCTTCGTCGTTCTCTATGATAAATATATATTTTCCTCCGTCAATCCCACCCAACTCGTGTGCCGTGATTCATATATATGTACATATATAGATAGATTGATAGATCGATTGCGGGGGCAAGGAGGAGGAAGAAGGTGGCGGCTTTTCGTGGAGGGCCGGTGGTATTGGCTCGGGGACTGAGAGGAGAGAGAGAGAGAGGGCCCGGCATTTGGCGTCTGTGGAGGGCAGTTTCGCTCGCGCTCTCCCTTGGATTGGTGGAAGGGGGTGGCACCTTAGCACTAGTACCAACCCAGCTACCCTGTTGCCGTCCCCCTTTTGGCGTCCTCCTCCTTATCAGGGTTCCAAATCCCACAGGACGGGGGAAGGGAGACGACTCCCTCCCTTCTCTTCTGGGGGTGGTGGTCCGCCGGCGGTGGGTTCTGTTCACACCAGCGCCTCCCCGAACGGATGGGCAGGCCTTGGCGGTCTTTCGATCCATCCATCCGCGACGGCGCCTGTCCATAGAGGCGTGCTTAATCTTATTTATTCATTTAGCCAGAATTTCTGGGCTTTCTTGCTTCCGGGGAGCGACAGCTTCTGCCTCCTATCAGCATCCTGTGTTGGAGATGTCACTTGTTCGAGAAAAGGACCGAGTTTTGAATGTGAATTGTGGATCTGATCTAGGAGAGGTCCTTTTGTTCCTATTTAAATAGGGTTCCGGACGTACTTCGGGTTGGACTGATCTCTTTTCTCTTCCCCTTTCTCTTCCCCCCCCCCCCCCCCCACAAAAAAAAAAAAGAAAAAAGAAAAAAAGAAGAAGAAGAAGAAGAAGAAAAATGTCCGGTGGCACGTCAGTGGGGAGTGGGGGATTCATGAGGCAGAGGCACAGCCAAGGTTACATGTCCAGTGGAGACGATCTGGAGGATGACGCATGCTCGAAACCACCCCCGTCGCCCGTGATCCACCGGGCACAAACTTGGACTCAGGTCTTGGAGAATGTCCTGTGGATTGCCTCTGCAGCCTTCATTATCTACTTCGGCGATTGGAAGTCGAATATGGTTTATCTTCTATGGCATGATGACCGAATTAAAAGGTAAAGAGACCAGCTTGTGCTTTGCTTTCTCCCCTTGGTTGTCTGGAAAGGAGTCATGCAAAACTTACGTTGATTTAAATACATGTACTAGATTCGATTCCATGGCTGTATATGGATTGCCAGGCGGTGGTTGCGTCCCATCAGTTCTAGTAGCGTCAGCAACTACATATTGGCTTTCTCTAATAATTGGGATGAAGGATGCTACTGTGCCTGTCGGGCTTTCTTGGCTGTTTTCTTGCATTGTTATGGTTGTGGAGCATTATGTTGATATTTTCCGAATGTGTTGGAACATCCTCATAGCCTTTGCCTGTTAAAAGTCCCCGTGAAGTTACATTGCCACTTCATACCTGGCAATTCTGCTTGCTTGGATCGTCTTTTTTTTTTTTTCAATAGCTTAGGGAAGGAAAGGTTATCTCTTAGATACACTTAGACGAGAATAATACATAGCGTACCTGGGAAAAAGACTTCGATTTGACAGACTTGAGTGGTAACCGTCAAGTTACATTTCGATGTACTTCCTTCAAAATGCATTTAGATTTGTGTTTTATTTTTAATTACGAGAATCAGTTAAGCATTTTCTCATCGTTTTTCATATAGAGTATATAGTTTGACGTGTACCTTAGGATGGTTTATTTGTGTTAACTTTTATCTTTCCTTTCACTAAATATGGTACGGTAGTTAAGAAGAGTCCTGCATTCCATTTGGGTACTTTAAATTCCTTGGTCAACTATCATCAGGATTCCACACTTGGGATCATTACATCTGGAGCAAGCTGAAGTTGCATAGGAATAAGGCAGCAACTATGGTCGGGATCTCAAAGGTAGGATGATAAAATGTTGAGCAAATTGAGATTGCACAGTCCATATCAGAACAGCTCGAGGTTTTCTCTGGAGAGATTCAATATACAACTATCAATGTATATTCTATTTGTCTGGGAGCACATTTGTTACCTAACATCAAGCTCCACTGCTCTCCCACATCATATGTTACCATGCCATGGACATGCTTCTGAGAGAGTTAATACATTAAATGAAGATACATCATTGGGAAAATAACTAACTACAGCGTAACTTGTAGAAGACTGCTGTGTATTAGCCAGGTTCAACTTTTCCATGTTTAGAGTAAAATCTGAAAAGAGACCATGGTGTTTTTCTTTTCTAGTCTTCATTCTGATCATTTTCTATGCTTTATGGTTATCTGTAGTGAACTTCTTAATATGACTTAAGTAGTTACATGTAATGAGGATTTTATTCGTCATATATATTTGAATATATACCTGAACCATGAAGCCTGCTCTTCCTTTTGTCTTATATATTTACCTGTTAAGCTTGATAATTTTCTACAGCAGTGTCTATTTGGCATTTTTGCCGATGGTGTATCTATCCGAATCAGATAAGTTTCTTGTTTGTCTTCATTATATTCTAGAATTATGGTATGATCCCAGAAATCTAGTTCTGGTCATGTGACTCAGGTAGCAGTTTTGATTTTGACAACAACAGAGTCATTAACATTTATCTCTTTTAGAGACACCGTTTTTTATTTAGACACCTCAATCTTTATCAAGAAATGCAGAATCGGATCGGATCGGCCAATCCGATCGGATTTGGCTCGATCTGATCTGATCCGATCCTGATGCCACTGTTCCCTATTCAAGGGTTGGATTGGTCGGATCCACCGGAATCAGCCCCGGATTGGCCGATCCGGCTTGAACCCCGCCCTTAAATTAAAAAAGAAACACCCCAGAAGGAACAGTACTGCTGAAGAAGAAGGCGTTTGCCGATCTGGACTGATCGCATTGTTTAAAAATAAAAAACTGCTCCCGCTCCCACTCCGCTGAACCCGCAGCCCTTGTGAACCGAGGCGGCTGCTGCTGCTGAACCCACAGCTGTTGCAAACCGAGGCGGCCGCTGCCGCTTCTGCTCCGTTGCAGCTGCCTCTGTAGTCGCTGCCACTTCAGAAGAAGGGATTAATCGCCTCGGGAAGAAGCCGCTGCCTCACAAGATTGAAGGAAAACCCTGAAACTTTAAGATTCATTTATTTAGATGTTGGTTCTGTCTAGTGGATCCTCCTCTCAGAGGTTGTGATTAAAAGCCATATTTCGTACATCATTAATTACCATTTGGCGTTAGTGCCATTGTAGAGGGAAACAGCACCTAACATTATAGTGGACGGAAAAGCTTTACACAAGACCACAGAGCGAGAGAGAGAGCCTTCACTTACCTGCTTACCGTGCCCCCCCCCTATCGCACCTATATTCCCTTTCTTTCAGTGACATTCAAGCACCCTTCTCATTTTAAAAGCTGGGAAACTGTTGGATTGGCTGCGGATCGGGGGTTTAAAAATAAAAAAAACCGCTCCCGCTCCTGGTCCGCTGAACCTGCAGCCATTGCAAACCGAAGGGACTGCTGCCGCCGAAGCTGCAGCTGTTGAGAACTGAGGCAGCCGTTGCTGCTCCTGCTCCACTGCCACTGCTGCTGCCGCTCCGGAAGAAGGGAGGAGCCACGTCGGGAAGAAGCCACTGCCTCGGAAGAAGGAAAACCCTGAAACTTTAAAGCAATGACATTTGCTTACAAGCCCCTCCATGTTGATAAAAGAGCATTTTAACATTCTCATTTTAAAAACAGGGAAACTGTTGGATCGGTTGAGGATTGGGATTGCATCGCCCGATCTGGCCGATCCAGATGGGATCTAGGCCGGGCGATCCAATCCCGATCCCCCAGTTTTTACACCTTGATCTTTATTAGTTGTGGGCCTCAACCCTGCACATGAGTGGATGGTAGGGGTGCAAACGAGTTGAGTTGAGCCGAGTTCTACTCTGTTCAAGCTTGGTTCGTTGACTGGTTTGGCTTCCTACTTCTGAACCATCCGGTGATTTTTCCTTCATGCACATAGAGCTGAGTACTTCTTTGTTCAAGCCCGGCTTGTTTAGTAATGGAGCTTAATCGAGGTATTTAATATTTACCGACTTGTTTCAACTACTAAATGAATGGAACAAGGTATTTATCTTTTCTACCTATACATTCATTATATTTTCAGATAGGATATGGTTGAATTATAAATGATCTATTAAATGATCATGTTCATATTATTGAATAAATATAATTGAGTCTTAATCGAGCTTGTTCATGAATATAAATGAACCATATTCCTATGTTCAAGCTTTGCTTGTGTATTAATCGTGCCTAATTTTTTTTAAAGCTTGGCAAATTGAGCTTTGGTCAAGTCTGCTCATGTGTTGTTTATCGAGTGTACCTGTTCGCTAGCACCCCTAGTGGATGGGCTGAGTCTGGGGACATAGACATGAGAATATTACTGCCCAACTTTTCCACTACTGACTTTGATCCCGGAGGGATGTATTGACCCACCATCTCTCTACCATCAGAAAATTTTCCAGGCTTTTGTGACCCTGATACCAGACTGGACACTTGGTGGTGGTTCATAAAGCTTATCTTTCTGTGATCTTTATGTATCTGGAGTCCTTGCATAATATTTTTTATCTCTTTGCTTTTACCCAGCTTAAGCTCTCTTTTCAGGACGCCATTGTACCTTGGACTGGCTAGCTTCCTCTTGAATGTTGGATTCATCTTCTGTGCTGCACTTTCTGCAAGGCGTTCAAAGAAGTCCTATAAGAAATCTGTGTTGCCTTCTGCAGTACCATTGGTGGCTTTAGTTGGGTTCTTGTCATTTTCACTGTAAGGAGACCTATCTATGTTTTACTTCAATCTTGCTCTTATGCCAAGGCCCGAGTCTTTGATGTTGCCCTTACGGTGTACCAAGATTTAAACTTTCCTAAGTATTTATGTTTAATTGTCACATTGATGTCTTTTTGAGCTTACCAGAGGTGTTGTTTTCCAGGTTGACTTTTGCTTTGTGGCCTATCTGGAGCTTCTTGACTCTTCCTCTTTTGGTACAAGCAGCAGACTCCTTTCTACCACTCCAGTTGTATTAGTTGTCATTACTGGCTACTGCGGGTATGCCAAGTATATATTAGTACATCGTTGATTTTAATGATCATTTCTATTTATTTCAGTTCACATTGTTCATGGCTTTCTTGGTCATTTCAACTTATATGCCAATTGGTCCACTCGAACCACAAGCTCTTGTTCTTCGTGCTGATCGGATTTTGCCCATGTAAAGTTTCTGCAACGCAATGTTCAGCTGTTTGGGAGTTGAAGTTTAGAAACAAATGACTATACATAAAAGAAGCTAGGGATCCTTAGAGGATGATGTTGGAGAAAGCATCATGTTCCACTTTTCCAGTGGGTTGCTGCTCGACATCCACACATGATACAGATTAATAGAAAGGGAAGAAATGCAATATAACAAGGAGTTGAACTTGATTCTACCAGTGTTTTCTTTTGCTTCCAACACTGAAGAACACCATTAAGTGCTTTGTAATGGTCGAATTGGGATGGGAAGGCATTTACCTTTAGTATTGCTATACACAGTTGTACCCTCCACGAGTTGCAATTTTTTGCTCATTTCATTTTACAGACTTCATCTTGTATCGCCTATTCAAGGCATCACCATGAATGGGCAGTGCGGTTGTCCCACCATATCTGGTTGTTTCTTCTAGAATGTCAAAGATATCTCCTAAAGCTGTAATGCTATGAACACCTTCCTTAGAGGGAGCAAAATTGTCATGCTTACCTCTTTTGATGCCATACGAAAGGTGTATGTAAATTGTGTTTATAACAATTTTTCCTCTACTGAAACTCTTCTTGAATTCATGATTTTAACTCGTTGGGATTCATCTTCCGGAGTCCCAATGAGGGCAGATAACCTTGGTAGTCATCTCTCTTAGATAAGACCCCATTTTATTACTCTCTATTATAAAAAGAAAATTACGAAGGCATTTTCATGCCACTCGGAACCGACCATGCTCATAAAGATCTCCCGTGCATGCAAACGTCCCTCTCTCTCATCATCCGACCATCTCGCTCGTTGATCCCGAAGGATTGATCTTTGATTATAACGAAAGTGCAGTTTTGCCCGAATTCGGGGGGGGGGGGAGACATTTATTTGGCTTACATTTATTCTCTGGGGATGTGAGGCGGAGTTTGTTAGACTTCTTAAATTTCTCGTTATCAAATTTTTTTAGTAAATGAAATCTAAGTTTATGTAATAAAAAAATTAGAGCCAGACATGTACGTCACAGTGGAAGTGGAATGTATACACTCAGGGCGCGTTTGGGAAGTTACATTGCCTGGGCGTTTGAGCTCGAATCGGGGGACAGGTTTTAATTTTTAACGATATTCATGCATCTGCGTGGGCTTTTGAGCTGGGAGAGAAAATCGAGGAAAGATAACTCAGACACAAATTGAGCCTCCCCTGTGAATCCTCTGAGAAGCAACTATTGAGAAGTTTTTGAAAATTTTAAATGATTAAAAATTTTCACCTCATCAGATATTTGTACGATACTGAGATTTTTGTGAGAATGAAAAAGTGAAGGGTCTTCTCAAACGAGGTCTCAGTATCGGCAGAAGCGGAAGACGTGTACCTGTTAATCTTTGTGGAGTTGTGGAGTCAGGTTTATAGAGTTGGCTCTAAGGATCTAAGATCCAACATTTAAGATATGGTGATGCTCTTTCGGAGACGTTGTTGAGAATTGTCACGGGATTGAGATATCTCGTGACCACCTCTTAGAGTGCGGTATGCTCATAGACTCAGTATCCTCGTTGTTTTAGTCTGACACAGAGAGGAGAGAGAAGGGGTGGAGAGAGAGAGAAGGGGGGTTGCCGTGACTGTCACTAGCGCTGCACTCTTAGACTACTCTCTCACTCACATGCACTCACTCTCACTAGCGCTGCACTCTTGGACTACTCGCTCACTCAAATGCACTCACTCTCACTTTCTCTATCTTCAATCATCTCATACACACTTGGCCAACATGAACAAAATCCCATGAAGCAACTCTCGTGCCTGAACCTCCCAGCATAACTCACCTATGCCAAGCCGGAGTTAGCCCCTCTTTGATAGAGGGATAGTCAAAATGGGAGTTATCCCTTCTGGATTAGTTTGTCATGAAATTTAGTCCCATTTACTTTGATATATAATATATTATCCCTTTGGGACAAATGAGAGTTAACTCTGTTCCATCTCTTGGGGTGGAACAATCTGTCCGGGTTAAATGAGAGATATCTTTCATTCTAACTCGATTATCTCTATTCCTCTATCAAAGTAAAAAAATGATAGAATGAGAGTTATCCTCGAGATAAGTGGGGGATAACTCTCTATCAAAGAATGGACTTAGGAGTTATTTATAGAGGGAGAAAGAGTGGGAGGTGGATTTCTTGGTGGCCAAGGCAAGAGGAGGTGGTGGTGTGCCTGCATGGCGCACCCTTCTGGGTTCTTCGTGGGAGGGAAACCTCCCTTGCAAAGGAACCTAGGAGGGGGAGGCTCCCTCAATGCCTTTTGACGTGCGGGCCGTGCTCCCATGGGGTCTACCCTAATGGGGACCTGGTGACGCACTTTGGGGTGTTTTATTGTTATCTGTTTATTTGAGTTTTATTTCGTTGGCGTGCCAATCACTCTTGTGACAAGATTAATTATGCGCTCGTCTGACCAATCAGACAATGGTGGGTGATCGTGTTGGGACCTGAAGTCCGCTATATCATAAAGGCTATGACATTAATTACGTCCTCCCGAAAGAAGGACAACCCTTGATTAATCGTCAAAGTAGAAGTGCCCTCAGGGTTGAAGAAAATATGTGAAAATAATGTTCATTTTGTAAAGCAAGATGTAGTGCATGCAGACAGGCGATGTAATAAGATTTATTAGACCGGTTCTCGGTACGTGGCGAAGAACTTAGGTTAGAAGATCACCTCACGCTTAGTGATAACTTTCGGCCAGGACTAACCTGACTTTCGACTAGTCACCATTTGATATACCGGAGAGCTAGGTAGGTGCGGGTGCTCATGCACGGGTTCATATAGGTGAGTACAGAGCGTATATCCGTTTATTCTTTTTATTCGAGGATTAAGGGTAGAAGTTGGCTTTGACATTATTTCATTATTTAATCATTTATCCACATGCTTATTCAACGAACTCAAAGAAAATTTTGGTAGCACCTCCCCTGTCCCGAAGAGTATTGGGGAGAGTATAGGAGACTCATCCACGAAGAGTCGAGACGGTCCCGGAAGACGGCCATGTCTAGCCGGCAATCCCGTGCCCTATGATGAGTGTGGAACTCGAGGGCTAACCCTCTAAGTAATCCCTGTCACTCACAGAGTTGTCGATCAGTGGTGCCTTTTTGTTATGAGACTGCGTTGGAAATGGTGGGACATGCATATGGGTCCACTAGTGTGGATCCGACATAATTGCATTCGGGCGGACTCGTATGTGGCCGGGACAATGTATGCCGAGAACGGCACTTATTAATGATTTATTCCCCTTTATCGGGTACGCGGCCTTCATAACTTGGCATGAGTAGCCGTGCGGTCGCTACCACAGCAAGGGGTGAAAATCGAGCGAAAAACCTTAGAAACATGGTACGGAGTAGAAAACAAGACGCGGAGTTCTACAAAAAATTCGATAGCATCTCCCTCTGCATCAGAGTATATATAGTCTATTTGTGACGACCCAGAGTTCAGGACACCGATATACCGATAACATCGATACACCGACACCAAGAACTGGGGAGGCCACCCAAGAGGCTGATGAGGCCCCTGAAGGGTTAGTGGGGGTTAGCTGAGGAGTATGCATAATTAATTGCGAATTGGGGCGCGCAATACGAATAAGTATTTAAGATTTAAACACAAGTGCGGAAGCAATTTTAAAAATAACTAGAGTGATATATATGTAACTAGTCCAGAGTCACAAACACTAGTCCTCAAGGTACAACTACGCGGGGCATACCCCGGCAAAAGTACAACACAAGCCTCAAAAAGGCAGCTCGTGCACAGCTGGCAGCTAGGAACGGTCCCGAAACAGCACACTAAAGTCCGGGAGACGGCGGGCGCGGCTCACCTGAAAGGAAAAGGGTGAGTCACAGCCAGACTCAGTAGGGGTCACGCGGATCCCTACCTCGCACTAAACAAGCGAACATGCATAAGTAAAGCAAGTAGAGCATGCATTTAAATAAACACACAGGCAATGGCATGAATGACCAATCACAAGAAAGCTGTAAACTCTAGCTAAGCAAGTACAACAGCTAACACATGCCACTACTAATTAAACGCAAGCGATTAAAGCTAAAACTACCAAATAGAATGAGCTGCAACTAATCCAAACAACAAGGACGGACAACCACTGGAGCAGAAACCAGATGCGTCCACTGACGGCTTACACTGCGTCTCAAGCACTCGCAGTCGACGAAGCGACAAGCTAAGCGCGTAAACAGTACCAAACCAAGTGACCAGTCGGAGTGGCACCCGTCGGTGTCAGTCCACAGTCTCCGACCACGTGTGCACACACTGACTCTAGCCTGAGCCAGGCCCTCTAACTAGTTTTCTCCCTTGGCAGGACGCTACCATTGGCTGGGAGCCCACAGAACTAGCTTACAAACCGTGAATGGGAAATACACCCCTCCGCCATCCTCAAGCGGGTCGGTACTCAACAGACCTTAGGGCAACAACAGTGGCTCCATTGCATGGAAAGAAAAGCTACTCTATTGGTATAAAACACGCCACAATATATTTGAAACAATGCAAATATGGCATGAATATAGAAAGAAGAGCATAACAGATGGGCTGGGAATATATAGCAGCCATCAGGGAAGCGGCGGTCAAAGACCCATGCGCCACATGAAAACGACGGTCAGGGGCCGGCGCGTTACTTCAAGAATGACGCCCCAGTCCCTATCCGTCACTCCCTTCAGGGTTCCAGCTCAAGAGGCACTAAAGGGCATGTAACGGTGGGGGCCCTGCGCGTTACTTCGAAGCAACGCGTGGGGTCACCGCCGTCACATCCACCCGAGGCTCAAACCACCTATCAGCGTTCTAAACGATAGCAGGCGAAGTGACGCCCCGGTCTAGGCACGTCGGACCGAAACGACGGTCAGCCGACTGGCCGTCGGGCGCATCGCCTGACCAAAACTACGGAAAACAGTTGATGAGTAACGGATGGGAGCCCCACCGTTACTCTCCAAGTAACGCACCCCCAATGGGCCGCTATTTGGAAGTGACGCGTCCGCTATGGACCGTCAGGCAAGTGACGGTTCCTGGCAGGACCGTCACTGCACCTGGGTTACGGGCGGGTACGGTTTATAAACCGAAGCCCTCCCGGACGGCTGAAAACGCCGGGTATCGACGAAAAACCTGATAACATGTCAAACCACGCATGCTAGACAACAATTTAACATCTAAATCTAGCACATGCAAGGCCTAAAACGCATTAAACTCAAGATTTAGGCTAAAACCCCAAAAATGGAAACATACACATCATGCATGCTACGGGGTGCTAATCAACAGGATAAGCCATAGGAAATGCTCCTAGCGAGCTAAGGATTCCATCCCCCTACCTCTTGCAAGCCGAAACGGAGGAAAAGGCCGCATGCACCGAGGTAGGCTCACCGAGCCTTCAAGCTCTAATCCGCTCCCACGATCACCGAACCACGCCGAAGTGGACACCTACGCGCTCCTCTTGACGCGAGGAATCCAACGGCGCCAACCTCGTCTCAATCCGACCTCGTCTCGCCCGCGTTCCCTAGAGAGGAGAGAGGGGCGATCGCACGGAGGAGAGAGAGAGAGAGTGGGAATGAGAGATCGACGGGGAGAAAGAGGGTGAGAGAGAGGGATTAAAAGAAAGAAAAAGAAAAAAAAAAGAAATTAAAATATATATAATATAATCATTATATATATTAAAATCTCGTTAATTCTAATAACCCTCAAATAACTCCAAACAAATCCGGAAAAATACCAGACAAATTCCTAAAAATCCAGGAAAATAGCCGAAAATTCTAGAACAATTAATAGAACAAATACCACGAAGGATCCATTAAGGCACGGGCCTTACAGTCCCTCCCTCCTTACAAAAATTTTGCCCTCGAAATTTACAACCACAAGGATAAAGAGGAAACCGAGAAAGGACACATACCTTACTGGAACAAGAAAGGAAAAAGCTGACGCATCTCATCTTCACGCTCCCAAGGAGACTCGTTACCAGAGTGACGCTGCCAAGCAACCCTTACCAGAGGAATAACCTTATTTCTCAACCGCTGCTCACGACGGTCTTCAATTCGGATAGGAAACTCTGGTGCGGACAAATCAGCAGTCACCTCGGGCCACACTGAATCATCGAGAACATGAGAAGCATCAGGCACACATTTCCTCAACTGAGACACGTGGAACACATCATGAATAGCTTGCATGGCCGCCGGCAGTTGCAAACGATAAGCCACTGAACCAATAGCTTCAACAATCGGAAAAGGGCCAACATACCGCGGACTAAGCTTTCCACGCTTCCCAAACCTGGAAACACCTTTCATCGGAGATATTTTAACAAACACCGTATCTCCATGCTCAAATTGTAGTGGACGTCTGCGTTGATCTGCATAACTTTTCTGTCGACTCTGAGCCGTCAACAATCTCTGTCTGATCAGACGAACCACATCAGAACACTGCTGTACCATGTCCGGTCATGTCAACAGTCGGTCCCCAACATCAAACCAATTCGGAGGAGTACGACAAGGACGACCATACAGCGCTTCATAAGGAGCCATACCAATACTGGAGTGAAAACTATTATTATAAGCAAACTCAACAAGTGGCAAATGCTGACTCCACGAACCTTGCCAATCAAGGCAACACGATCTCAGCATGTCCTCCAAAGTCTGAATAGTTCTCTCTGACTGTCCATCTGACTGTGGGTGATACGCCGAACTGAAAGCTAACTCAGTGCCCAAAGCTTTCTGGAAACTACGCCAGAAGCCAGAGGTAAAACGCGGGTCACGATCTGACACAAGTGAAACAGGAATTCCATGCAGCGGCACGATCTTCTGCACATAGAGCTCGGCCAATCTCTGCACACTCCAAGTAACTTTAATTGGAAACAATCTGGCGGTTTTCGTCAATCTGTCGACAAGCAGCCAGATTCCATCAAAACATTGAGAAGTTCGAGGCAAACCTACCACAAAATCTGTAGTAACATTGTCCCATTTCCACATCGGAATCTCTAATGGCTGAAGCAGACCACCTGGCTTTTGATGTTCGGCTTTAACTAACTGACAAGTCAAGCACTTAGAAACAAAAATAGCCACGTCCTTCTTCATGCCGGGCCACCAGAACTGTTTCTTCAAATTCTGATACATCTTAGTGACACCAGGGTGAATAGCAAAACGGGAACCATGGGCTTCATTCAGAACCTCACTCCTCAAATCATTATCAACGGGAATATACAATCTGCCCTGGAAACTGACAACCAGCTCGTCATCAAATTCCACATCATATCTCGATATAACATGGGCCAAATCAGAATCAGCTTGCTGGGCTTCTAAAATCTGCTGATACAAAGCTGAACCCAAAATCAAGCTAGCACAAACTGCCATCTTCGGATCGGCAGGAATCTCTACACACAATACCTCGCTCGGAAGCTGTTCCCACAATTTCCATTCGTGAAGCAACAAATGGCTGACCTGTACTTTCATGCTCAGAGCATCGGCCACAACATTCATTTTACCTGGCTGATAGGAGAGTGTAAAGTCATAATCTTTCATGTATTCCATCCATCGCCTCTGCCTGAGGTTCAGATCTTTCTGGGAGAAAATATACTGTAAACTCTGATGATCAGTAAGAATCTGAAATTTCTCACCATACAGATAATGTCTCCAGATCTTCAAGGCAAAAATAACTGCAGCTAGCTCTAGATCATGAGTGGGATAATTCCCTTCATGCTGTTTCAATTGCCGAGATGCATATGCGATAACCTTACCATGTTACATCAGCACTGCACCCAAACCTACTCGAGACGCATCTGTACAAACAAGAAACCACCCGAGTCGGAAGGCAAAGTCAACACTGGAGAAGAAGTCAATAGCCTTTTTAATTCAACAAAGCTAGCCTCACACTGATCCGACCAGACAAAAGGCACATCCTTCCGTGTCAATCTAGTCATCGGTGCTGCAATCTTCGTAAAATCCTGAATGAATCTGCGGTAATACCCAGCCAATCCTAAAAAACTTCGTATCTCAGTGATGGTCCTCGGTCTCTGCCAATTCAAAACGGCATCAATTTTTGCAGGGTCTACTGCCACTCCATCACCAGAAATCACATGGCCAAGAAAATGAATCTCCCGAAGCCAGAATTCACATTCACTAAGCTTCGCATAAAGCTCGTGATCTCTTAGAGTCTGCAGAACGATCCTCAAATGCTGCACATGATCATCAACGGAGGCAGAATAAATTAAGATATCATCAACAAAGATCACCACAAACTGGTCCAGAAGTGGACGAAAGATACGCTGCATTAGGTCCATGAAAGCTGCTAGGGCATTAGTCAAACCAAACGGCATGACTAAAAATTCAAAGTGACCATATCGAGTACTGAAAGCAGTCTTCTCCACATCAGATTCCCGGATCCGTAACTGAAAATAGCCAGACCGGAGATCAATCCGCGAAAAGACAGTAGCAGACTGTAACTGGTCAAACAAATCATCAATCCTGGGGAGCGGATACTTATTCTTGATAGTCGCCTGATTCAGCTGCCTGTAATCAATACAAAGCCTCAGGTTTCCATCTTTCTTTTTCACAAACAGCACTGGGGCACTCCACGGAGAAAAACTGGGGCGAATATAACCTTTCTCCAGTAACTCTAGTAGCTGTGCACGCAGTACTTTCAATTCAGCTGGAGTCATACGGTACGGCGGCTTTGCTAAGGGGCCAGCACCTGGAATCAGTTCAATCACCATCTCAATCTCTCGCTCTAGGGGCAAGCCTGGCAACTCGTCAGGAAACACATCAGGGAACTCACAGACAACCGGAATATCACAAACATCCCGTCGTGGTTTTTCAACAGCCACCACTGAAGCAAGGAATCCCTGACAACCTGCGCTAAGCAACCTATAGGCTCGAATAGCAGAAATAATCATACGAGAAGAACGGGATCGAATACCTTGAAAATAAAAGGCTGATTTTCCCTGGGGCTGAAAATAGACTTTCTTCGATCTGCAGTCAACCACAGCTCCATAATGTTCCAACCAATCCATTCCCAGAATAACATCATAATCTGCCAGCTGCAATGCATACAATCTCGCCGGCAACCGGTGATTATCAATCATCACAGGAGACTCATCCAAACACAGAGGAGTAACCATGAAATCTCCAGAAGGCAATTCCACAAATAACTCACAAGACAGCTCAGAAGTTGGTTCCTCAATACAAGCCATGAAATCCTTAGAAATAAAAGAGTGAGAAGCACCAGAATCAAATAAGACATGAGTTGAATGACCATAAAGCATAATCGTACCTTCCACAAGATGGGACGCAGCAGCATCAGCTCTTGTCAAATGAGAAACTTTGCCTTTCTGCTTCTTGGAACCAGCTGAAGATTGCTGAGAAGACGCCGACGCTTGAGAGAAAAATTGTTGTGGAGCTTGAGGTGCAAGAGGTCTAAACTGCGGCTGAGGTTGAGACAGCTGAGGAGCTTGTAATTGAGTCGGCCTCAGCGGGCAATCTCGAACCACATGACCTGGCTGGTCACACCTAAAGCAAACAATGGGAAGAGAACACGGCTGGCCCTTGTGGTGACCACCGCATCTCCGACACGTCCACGGCTGACTAGCAGCTGAGCTCTGTCGAGTCTGAGAAGAAGGTGATGTCGGCTGCTGAACAGAATCTGTACCGGACGGCTGCTGAAAAAACTTCTTCTTCTTCTTGAACCTTTTGAACTTGGGCTTAGAAGGAGAGGAAGCACTGGAAACCTCTGACTGGACCGAAGGAACACCAGGCACGGGCTGTCGGTAAGACTGTTGAACCTGAGCTACCGGCTGCACTGACCCTGCTTGGGGATATCCACCCGGTCTCGCCATCTTCAGCTCTAAAGCTACAGCTGTCTGACACGTAGTATCGAGATCCGCAACACGACTCGCTATCAGCGGCATCTTCAACTCTGGCCTCAACCCACGCAAGAATTGCTGGGTCTTCAAAGCTTCACTGGCCAGCACATGGGGCGCATACTGACCCAATTCCAAGAACTTATTCCTGTACTGAAGCACGGTCATACTGCCCTGGGTCAATTCCATAAACTGGTACATCTTATCCATCTGCAAGCAGGCAGGAGTATAGGCACGCTCAAAAGCAGCAACGAACTCTGCCCAAGTGATTTGCCGAAGAGGTCTAGATCGAAAAGAAATCTGCCACTCGGCTTTCCACCACGCAATGGATGTACCCTGGAGTTGAAAAGCAGCGAGCATGACTTTCTCATCTTCAGCACACTCCATCGAGACAAACACACGCTCTATCGCGTCCAACCATTGCCTCGCCACCTCTGGATCAGCTTGGCCATCGAAAGCAGGCGGATTGAACATCAGAAATTCCTTCAACACCTTGTCTCGACTGCCAGGCACTTCAGCTTGAACGATCGACACTGGAGGAGCAACTGGAACGACAGGAACAGCGGGAACTGCAGGAGGAGGTGCAGAACCGCTATCTTCCCTGGGCGCATCTCAAGGAACACGAGGAGGTCTTCCTCGACGAGGCGGCATAACTATGCTGCCAAAAACACAATCAACAATAAAATCCATCAATCATACAAAAAACACCCTATGCCAGCAAGAGACGACAACAGGACTAGCTCTGGACAAAGCGTCAATTCCAATTCTTTACGCAAATCCTCAACTTACGCTCTGATACCATCTGTGACGACCCAGAGTTCAGGACACCGATATACCGATAACATCGATACACCGACACCAAGAACTGGGGAGGCCACCCAAGAGGCTGATGAGGCCCCTGAAGGGTTAGTGGGGGTTAGCTGAGGAGTATGCATAATTAATTGCGAATTGGGGTGCGCAATACGAATAAGTATTTAAGATTTAAACACAAGTGCGGAAGCAATTTTAAAAATAACCAGAGTGATATATATGTAACTAGTCCAGAGTCACAAACACTAGTCCTCAAGGTACAACTACGCGGGACATACCCCGGCAAAAGTACAACACAAGCCTCAAAAAGGCAGCTCGTGCACAGCTGGCAGCTAGGAACGGTCCCGAAACAGCACACTAAAGTCCGGGAGACGGCGGGCGCGACTCACCTGAAAGGAAAAGGGTGAGTCACAGCCAGACTCAGTAGGGGTCACGCGGATCCCTACCTCGCACTAAACAAGCGAACATGCATAAGTAAAGCAAGTAGAGCATGCATTTAAATAAACACACAGGCAATGGCATGAATGACCAATCACAAGAAAGCTGTAAACTCTAGCTAAGTAAGTACAACAGCTAACACATGCCACTACTAATTAAACGCAAGCGATTAAAGCTAAAACTACCAAATAGAATGAGCTGCAACTAATCCAAACAACAAGGACGGACAACCACTGGAGCAGAAACCAGATGCGTCCACTGACGGCTTACACTGCGTCTCAAGCACTCGCAGTCGACGAAGCGACAAGCCAAGCGCGTAAACAGTACCAAACCAAGTGACCAGTCGGAGTGGCACCCGTCGGTGTCAGTCCACAGTCTCCGACCACGTGTGCACACACTGACTCTAGCCTGAGCCAGGCCCTCTAACTAGTTTTCTCCCTTGGCAGGACGCTACCATTGGCTGGGAGCCCACGGAACTAGCTTACAAACCGTGAATGGGAAATACACCCCTCCGCCATCCTCAAGCGGGTCGGTACTCAACAGACCTTAGGGCAACAACAGTGGCTCCATTGCATGGAAAGAAAAGCTACTCTATTGGTATAAAACACGCCACAATATATTTGAAACAATGCAAATATGGCATGAATATAGAAAGAAGAGCATAACAGATGGGCTGGGAATATATAGCAGCCATCAGGGAAGCGGCGGTCAAAGACCCGTGCGCCACATGAAAACGACGGTCGGGGGCCGGCGCGTTACTTCAAGAATGACGCCCCAGTCCCTATCCGTCACTCCCTTCAGGGTTCCAGCTCAAGAGGCACTAAAGGGCATGTAACGGTGGGGGCCCTGCGTGTTACTTCGAAGCAACGCGTGGGGTCACCGCCGTCACATCCACCTGAGGCTCAAACCACCTATCAGCGTTCTAAACGATAGCAGGCGAAGTGACGCCCCGGTCTAGGCGCGTCGGACCGAAACGACGGTCAGCCGACTGGCCGTCGGGCGCATCGCCTGACCAAAACTACGGAAAACAGTTGATGAGTAACGGATGGGAGCCCCACCGTTACTCTCCAAGTAACGCACCCCCAATGGGCCGCTATTTGGAAGTGACGCGTTCGCTATGGACCGTCAGGCAAGTGACGGTTCCTGGTAGGACCGTCACTGCACCTGGGTTACGGGCGGGTACGGTTTATAAACCGAAGCCCTCCCGGACGGCTGAAAACGCCGGGTATCGACGAAAAACCTGATAACCTGTCAAACCACGCATGCTAGACAACAATTTAACATCTAAATCTAGCACATGCAAGGCCTAAAACGCATTAAACTCAAGATTTAGGCTAAAACCCCAAAAATGGAAACATACACATCATGCATGCTACGGGGTGCTAATCAACAGGATAAGCCATAGGAAATGCTCCTAGCGAACTAAGGATTCCATCCCCCTACCTCTTGCAAGCCGAAACGGAGGAAAAGGCCGCATGCACCGAGGCAGGCTCACCAAGCCTTCAAGCTCTAATCCGCTCCCACGATCACCGAACCACGCCGAAGTGGACACCTACGCGCTCCTCTCGACGCGAGGAATCCAACGGCGCCAACCTCATCTCAATCCGACCTCGTCTCGCCCGCGTTCCCTAGAGAGGGGAGAGGGGCGATCGCACGGAGGAGAGAGAGAGAGAGAGTGGGAATGAGAGATCGACGGGGAGAAAGAGGGTGAGAGAGAGGGATTAAAAGAAAGAAAAAGAAAAAAAAGAAATTAAAATATATATAATATAATCATTATATATATTAAAATCTCGTTAATTCTAATAACCCTCAAATAACTCTAAACAAATCCGGAAAAATACCAGACAAATTCCTAAAAATCCAAGAAAATAACCAGAAATTCCAGAACAATTAATAGAACAAATACCACGAAGGATCCATTAAGGCACGGGCCTTACACTATTAGCTATTCTCATTTATCCCATTCCTAAATCAAAATGACCCTAAACCCTAAGGACCGTGGTTCGGGGATAATAAATGTAAATCATTCGAAGTTAATTTGTCCCTATCCTTGTGCTAACGTACGTTTGGTGTGCGAGAGATTAATATGGTGATATCTTTATTATTGATTTGGTAAAAAATATAGATACAAATAAGAATAAATATTAAAAAAAGATTATTGTATCCTTCTTATTAATTATAATTAATACTAATATTTCTCATTAGTGATCCTATGTAAGATCCTATGTAACACTAATATTATTAATTAATATATTTATTCTTAATAATCATGATTATCACTAATATTATTAATTGTAACATGATTAATTCTTCGTTAGTAACAACAAGATGGTTAGAATTAATTATGTAATGATAATTATGTAATATATTTAATAATAAACATAAATAAAATTAATCCATATGATTAATTAACACTAATAATATTAATTAACATAATTTATTGATGTTAATAACATTTATTATCATAATAAGATTAAATAACACTATAATAATTAATTATTTAATAATAATCAATTAATATATTTATTAATTAATACAAATAAAATTATTAATACGATTAGTTAAGATTAATAACATTAATTAACACTTATAATATTAATTAACTTAATTGATTATCACTAATAATATTAATTAACATAATAAGGTTAAATTGCATTATAATAGTTAAATATTTAATGATAATTAAATAATATATTTACTAACTAACACTAATAAGATTGATTAACATGAATAATTAACCTTTATAATTAATTATTTAATAATAATTAAATAATATTTTTTTTCCAAAACCCTTCCTAGTGTGAGATAGGAGAGTGCACCCTTTACCAGAGGTAAAGAGAAAACCACTCCACCATCCCGACCACTAGTAGGTGTATTTTATTAAAATGAGAAGAATAAAATACAGTTACATCATGCGGATGCTAGACATGCCTAGTTTATCCAGGCGAGCTGCTCCCTTAGTAAACTTAGGCAACTCAGAATGGGAGAAAAAAGAATTACATTTGCTGTGACAAACAAAGGAAGCTAAAGAATCGGCAACTTAATTTGCTTCTCTAAAAATGTGAGATATAGAATACACATGAAGAGAGAAGAGGTTCCAAATATCTCTGACATAAGTGAGGATCGCCCAAGGACATTGAACTTGTCTGTTAACAAATGATTTTTGAATCACTGATCCACAATTGACTGTTCGAAGATATTTAATTCCACCAAGTAGAACTCTGACTTCAACAATTAGACTGTTGGACTGACCATAGTAATAAGAAAAGGTAAGGATGACATGTCCAGTTGAATCTCTGATGACTCCACCACCACCTGAAATAGACGATCGCTTGCAAACACCATCAATATTTAATTTGAGAAAAGGCCAAGGGAGATAAATCCATTTGATAATAACAATGCGCGATCTCCTATTCCCAACAGTTTTGATACCAAAGTTCTCCAAAATTTTCCTGTATTTATTAATTAACATTATTAAAATTAATTAACACAATTATTTAACACTAATATTATTAATTAATATACATAAAATTAATCATCTCTAATAATAAAAAAAATGAGAATAAGAAGATCAGAATAAATCATTCTCACCACCTTCTAAATGACATCGCTTTATCTCCGATCTTAACCTCATTTTTTTGAGATAACCTTATTCTTTTTAACTCCCTTATTCCAGTTAATTTTACCCTTATCAAATCAATTTTACCATTATCAGATGAATAATGGGGTCGAGAGGGAGATATCCCCCTCGACCAAGCGTGACCTACACGATTTTTAGAGAAAAAAAAGGGGGGGGGAATACGGCCACTGACGAGAGCACGACACGCTTGGTACTCTGCCGTTTTACCTGGTGGTTAGAATGTCCAACGAAACATAATCAGTCCCGAGGCTTCCCTGCGTCAAGCATATAATGTATGTTGATCTGAATTATGAGATATATAATACTGCACCGCTTACAGGGTCCTCCCGCTCGTGTCTACAGAAATTTCCCATAGTGTAGTAGGGGGCCCAAATGACACGAGGTGGGGGAAGAAGAGGAGGACGGGGGATGGAGGGAGACAGGAAGGGCTAGTTGTGTGTTCTCTGCTTCGAAGATCAAGACCCATGGCTGCTGTACCACACACACACGCACTCACTCACTCACCGTCGAAGCCACAACCATATCGCAGGCTCACCAGGACCAGAGCATGACCATTTGTGGAGTTTTAGTTGTTGGGAACTCAGAAACGTTGACGGCTCCAGTGCCAGGACCTTTTTTTAACTCTTCGGCTTTTTTGGAGGCAACGGGGCCATGCTGCTTGAATCACCCTTGCGCTTAATCCCCAAGAAATGCTCCACCTGGAAATGACGAAGGCACTGCTGTCATCTCTAGTTGCACCTAGAAACGGGGCTACAATTATGGGCAAAATTTAAGAGGGGAAAGGTCATTCTGTACGGGATTCATCAGAGCTCAGAAGATGTGCACACACACACACACACATATATATATATATATATATATATATATATATATATATATATGGGAAATGTTCACATGGGGCCGACCCCATGACTATTTGTCATGATGCCGACATCTGGGCCCTTCATCTCATGAGGTCGATGATCGCATGGGGCCGATCCCATACGATCAAGGGCCCAGATGCCGACACCATGGCAAATAATCATGGGGCCGGCCCCATGTGAACATCTCCCTATATATATAATGGTCAAATTATCACCCAAAAGGATTATACGACGCACAACTGAAACTTTCACTACGACTCTTTTCAACATGCAACAACCCAATCTCTCAAGAAACAACCCAATCTCTCAAGAAACGGCAGGAAGCAGAAAAAGGCTCAGCCTCCTAACACACACAAAAAAGTAATGCACAAGTTGGTGCAAGATGATCATGAATAAAGTGACGAAATGGCAACCAGCTGAGACATCAAAACGATACGGTAATACCAATGGCCCCCCCCCCACTGACCTTTCTATCGCCCAGCATGGGTGTCAAGCTCCCGAGATTATCTTTCTCAACCGTTGCAAACCCGCTTCTTGGATCACTAGTTTGCCTGCAATTCAGGTTTTACAAGACCATGTTTGAGATACAGCACACCAAAATCTTCTACAGTGCAACTACACACACACACACACACACACACACACACACATATATATATATATAATTCTGAACACAAACATGTGTGGCGGTCAGTGAGTGCATATGCAAGAGTTCGCATGGACAATCACATGCCTGTGATAGTATTTAGGATCAATTTATAAATCACATCCTACATGCATATATTCCACGTGATTCTAATAGATGCATCCACAGAAAATCAAATTTTCAACAAAATAATAGCAAACATAATTCCAACAGAGAGCAACAGGAGAGAGAGAGAGAGAGAGGGGGGGGGGAACTGTACCCTAAGCACAAAGGATTAGGATATTACCCTGGTTTAACATGTCCACTAAGCACAAGATAGGGAGTCTTGAGGCGAGCTTGAGCCTCCCTCATTCTTTCCACTGACATTGAGGGGGTGTCAGAAGCTTTCATCTGTTTCAACTTCAACTCTTCTTGATATTGCTTCATCCTTTTTTCTTGCTTAGCTTTACCTGGTCCCTTGCCATGAAATTTGTGCGAAAGCATCCGAAAAGCCTCTTTTGGAGTCATCTGTTTGACAAAAATAGGCACCAAATATTAGAGCTGAAGATTAGAATAATCCCAGCATAAATATATATATATAAAGGCAGGGTCAACGGGCCAGACGTCAGCCAGGCCAGAGGAGGCGCAGCCACAGCCAGAGACTGGCCCAAGACCAAGTATAACCCTAACTAGCTTAATAGAGCCCCAGGCCTGGCCCTCTTACATGGCCCACCCCTGCCCAACCTTTGCATCAAAAGATCCTAAAAATGAGATCCAATCATTGACTTCTAATTTAGAAAACAGAAAAATGCTTGTCAATTTCTTGGAAGGACAAATATGCAAGTAAACAATTTCACTACAGTCACAAGAGGATTAAAGGAAGATCACAAAGAATCCAGAGCCCTGAGGAGAAGAAAACTTACAATTCTACCAAATTCATCGGTCCTCTCAATACGTATTTCCTTTGCACCTTCGTTGTTGAGTAAACCAACAAGTTTACTTTTTTTCTTGTCCATGGTTCTGCCACCCCACTCTACAGTCTCCTTCAGTGTTCCTCGTTCTTGAAGCAGCTTAAGAGCCCCGGATAATCCTTTTCCAACTACAACTTCGTGCATTGTTCCATCTGCGGCAACATCCTCTTTTTCCTCATTTACAGATGATTCATCATCAGCTGTTTCCTTTAACTCTGACCAGCCAGCAGCCTGATCTTGTGCATCCTCAACAACAGGTTTTTGAACTTCATCTTCATCCATGAATACATCTTCTGACTCAGGCCTATGAATATCTGAAATAATTGAATGAATACAATGTCAAACATCCCAAAACTAAGAAAATAGTAACATTGAAATGGACAAAAAGGTTTTAAAGCACAATCAAGATACAATTTCTAACATAAAAATTTTCATACCAATGTATGCTAAGGGGAAAAGTCAAAAAGAAACATACCTTCATTGAACTGCAGACCTAATACAAACTCCTCCATCTCTGTAATGACAACCTTATTTTCCTGTGGTTCCCCAGGTGCATTGTCAGCTTCCACACTTTTGGATCTCACTTCAAGCGCAATTGCTTGGGGACCAGAGGGTGTAGTATCCTGCCTATTGAGAGCAAGTTTTCTTGCTTGTTCCAATGACCTTTGTAGATCTTCATAGTCTTCTCCAAACACAGGGCTATCATCTTCCTCAGCTTCAATCATTATAGTTTCTCCCTGCTGAAGAGCCTTGGATGCTTCCTCAGCTTTAGCAAAAGCTGATTCATATGCATCGCTCCTTGTTTTGGCCTCAATTTTCTCCTGTTCCTCTTTTGCAGACAGCCTAGTACGATCACTCCTGGAACCAAGATCACCAACTCCCAAACCGGCAGATTTGGCTTCTGCTTCAAGTGCATCCAAGTCTAACTTTTCTTTTTTCCTGAGTGACTTCTTTTTCTTAGGCTTTTTAAATTGAAGCATTTCTTCAGGTGTATAATAATCAGATGAGAACTTTCCAGAAGAAGTGAGATCTTCAAAATTCTTGCTTATTTTGCCATGTATTCTCCTCCGCAACTGTCAATGAAAAATAGTTTGCATAAGGAAATAATGTAGAAGGATTCCTTATTAAAAGGAACAAAAGAAGTCCAATAAGTTACCGCCAATATTTAGGAAGCTATTTTGTTGGAAATTATGGTATACATGAAGAAAGAAGATATACCTCTTCGAGCTTCTTCTCTGCCTCTCCAGCAAATCGTCCTCTTTCATCCAAGGTAACACCCTAAGGGGAAAAAACTTATGAAAAAACACATATATAATCCTGTTAGCAAATGTGCACAAATAAATATTAGAAAGAGGACAAACCTCATCCTTAGCTGGCTCATCATATTGTGGAAGTATTGTCTTCCGAGAATCTGCCCCTTCACTGAACCTAGAGTTGGAATGTAGGAAGTTGAAACTCAGTCAAACAAATCATAGTTAAAATTTCAAAAAATGCCATTGATAAGTAAATAACTTCTCTTACTTGTCATCATATAACCCAGTTCTTTTCTTTGCAGCCTTGTAAGCTTCATCTCTACACTTCTGCTCCCCAATCTCCACATTTTCAAGCATATCAACCTCTGCCCAAGCAGTTACTACTTTAAAAAAAGAGAAAAATGGGAGAAAAAAGAGGTATGATCAGTTCATATCTCAACATATATTACCTTCATTAACATCACCATCTGCAAGTATGTTCTGATCCTTGAGAGTCAGAACTACGGTTCCACCCTCAAGTACCTTATCAAGCCCATGAAGAATTTTGACTCCAGCAAGATCCTCTGTTAAAAGTACAGAAATGTAGGGGTATCAAAAGTCAAATAAATTTCCTTGTGCACAGAGAACTTGCATGTAAATCATGCATATTGGGAGTGAACTGAAAATTCAGTGATTGGCTGTAAAACAAATTTTAATCAAATATGGAGAAAAAGGTTGAGAATTGTTACTTCCAGTGCGTTCAGAGGCTTCCTCCTCTTCACTCTCATCACGGATATTATCCTGAGATAAAGTACAGAACATGAGTAATTCATCATATTTTTTGATGACTGACATAAAAGAAGGTGAAGATAACCTGTTCCTCTAGAGCCTTCAGGAGCCGTGAGGCTTTCTCCTTCTCAGTAATCCTCTTTTCCTCAAGTTTCCTGCTCTTATTAATCCAAGATAGGATATCAGATGCATCATCTGACTTCTTATTCAATCTCTCTTCTTTCATTCTACAGACAACAAAAAAAAAATCACATGCTTAATGCACAATGAATGTTAATCAAGTACATCAAAAGCACAGACAACCGTGATTTTCACAATCACAGAGGCATTGTACCATTATCTAGACAACAATCAAACAAATACCAGCAACCAATTGGCCAAAATGGTAATCAATTTATTGCCATGTCATTGATGGTTAGAAAACATCAATGTGCAAAACTGAGAATTTAAATTTTTATCATATACTTTCATTAGTTTGGTTTTCTAATAAGCAATATAAATCCCAAACAGGGTTACCTTTTCTTAACCCTCTTTCAGAGATGTGGGCAATCATTAGTCAACGAACAACAAATGAGAAAGAGAGAATTCTTAAAGCAGGATGCTGGTATCTAGGGACAATGTCCCATGTCATCAGCAGATGAAACAGACAATCAGAAAATGATAGAGCATCAAGAAATAATAGAGTTCATCATATCCTACACCCACTTTAAGTGCACTAATAGCATTTTGCTTGTATACCAAGGCAGCCAAAAAATTCAAAGTCACCATCATGAAAATAAAGCGAGTAAACATTTACAAAAGAGCAAATATCTATTTGAATCAAAATTTAGACCCCAAGAATCAAATACTATATACTGTAGTATAAAAAGAAAATCACAAAACAATCAAAAGCACAATATGCTTAAATGTAATAATTCAGATCACATGCACCCCTTCCGTACTGTAGAGAAGACATGAAATCATGACAAGACAATAAAGTTTACCCCTCCCCCCTCCCCACAACCCTTGGCTACAATTTTGTTAAAAGACCATGGACTTGTGGACTTGTATTCTCAATCACATCCTATATATGTCGACTAACAGACCTCAGCTAGATTTTGGCAATAATACAATGTACTAAAGCAGGAGGTCCTCCCCAAAAAAGGGGGTGCAAAGGCCACCCAAAAAGTCCCCCCCCCCCCTGGTGAAGAAACATTGAAATCACGAACAAAATAACCCTCTCCACTCTACCTTCACATAAGAGTAATATATTCATTACACAAGACAATCACCATATTCCCATGTGATACAGCTGCCATACAGCAGAACACAAATATCATACACTAATTAGGTGGATAGTACTGGTCAAAAGAAAAAATGCATTGTGCTATATAAAGATAGCCTGCATATCTATCAAGTCTGTTAGAATGATTAGCTGCAGTACTAGATCTGATCATCATAGTTCCCACTGCCAGTATACACATGGTCTCAGGCACACCCCTTAAGAAAAAGACTGGCAATCTGTCACAGCTGCCATCAGAGGCAGTAAGCAGCAGCTAACTTTTGGAAGCTTGAATGATATTTCATTGCTTGAAAAATGCAATTAACGGATAACAACATTTATTCCTGTAGATATGGTAAGGAATCCCTATATTCCCTAGACACCCATCCCAGTACCAGCATTGGTATTATAGAAGCTGCTACGCTCAGGTCTTCATGTTGCAAATGATGTGGAAGTTATGATGAGGTTGGGCTGTAACCCACAACTCTCATAAAGTATCCAACAACCCCAGTTTCAGATTAGCTTCAGGGAAGACAATGAAAATTTTCTCTCAGATTGGAAGGCAACACATTTGACATTGATTGAAGACAGTCCAATAGTAATTCTAGATGGCAACCATTAGAAAATTAATGAAGTACAGACCAGCAAATCAACCTGCTTCAATCACAGTGCGTCTAGATACTCGGAACATTTTGACAAAGAAGTGAATCAAAAACCCACTGCCAACTAAAAACATGTATATCCTCTCACTTCATCACGTAAAAGCTATGACAACTAGGGCTTTTGTTTTCACTTGCATACATATACTTAGACATTATGTGAATAGTTTGAAAGGTACACTTGATGACCAAAATAAGGATGCAAAATATAAAGAAAACTTAAGATCCTCAAATCTTACCATGTTACCACTTGAAAACAGAATGAACTTGGATCATTGGATGAATCTAAAAATGGAATAAAAAGAGGAAAGGAAGAAAAAAATAAGAAGTGTGAAAGATTCTTTTAAAACGGGGGAAAGGAAGCATGATGATCTGCTGCAGTCCAAGGCAGACACTGAGTGCAGCCATGGCTGCTTGTTGCAGGCAATGCCTGCTGCTGCTAGCCGCTGTTGTTGACTAAATTGCTATTGCAGCAGGCTATTGCTTCCCCTTCCATTGGCATTTGTTGTAATTTCAACTCTACTCAGTGGCATTGGTGTGAGGGTGCCATGGCTGCCTCAATGGCGGTTTCTATTGCAGACAGAAGAAACAACTGCCCCAGAGAAAGGCATGTTTTCTGGGCTTTATTAGAGGGTCACAGCACCGCAAACATGTCTCTAATTGAGAAGACACTTAAGAAACATGATATATGGAAAGAACTCGGAGATGATTGCAAAAACTTATTAACAATGAGTTGATTGAGAACATTTTTACTACAAAACCTTCAACTTTTTATTAATAACTACATACAAGCTTAGCCACAACTAGTATTCTCTTGTTGTGGCATCTTTATCTTTTAACCATGAACTTGAATATTCATTTACTCTTCATACTTGACCTCCTTAGATTAAAGAAATAACTGTATTACCAATATCTTATCTCATAAAAAATGCAAACAATTATGCTGATAATCTTTCGAAATGATTCAAGATAATGTTATTAACAATGGAACAAACATCATTACTGAGATAGTGAAGGATCCTGCCTCAGCCCCACTTCTTCTGAAGACAAGCCAACCCACATACCCAGAATCAAGGCTAAATCACCGGTAGCCCAAACCATGGCAGGCCAAACATCTCTTGGACAGTGGGGCCCCCTCGGCCCGAAAAAGTCCATTAAGTCAGAACTCACATGAACCCCAGGTTGGTACCTGCCCTGTATTTATGTCCACTGGTGGGATTCGATACCTTGACCTCACAATTACCCATGACCCATCAAGTGTTTACCCAACTCATGCAGGGTGTGGGGGGTGTGGGGGCGTTCTACCTTCATGGAACTCAAACTTAGGCTGTGCTTGGGAACTTCAAAGAAGTCCTTCTCTTACTTCTCCTCTGTGTAGAAGGACTTCTCCCAAAACATGGACTGTTTGGTGTACCTGGCAATTTTAACTTCTCCACATGGAATCACTTTCTTATCACCGACCCTTCTCTCTCTAGACTTTCCAGAGAGAGAAGCTCTAGGTGTTTTCGTGTGAGGAAGGGTCGAGTGCGGGAGATGCGGCGGGGGGCAACCCCGGCCAGGGCATGCAATCTTGCGAGATCTCGCCGAGATCTCTGTCTCGGCGCGTCTGCGAGGCACGAAACGTCCCGAGTCGATGCATCTCGGAGATATCGTGTGCGGTCGGGACCGGCCGACACTAATGGGGTGAACCGGTCCCGTTAGGCGAACCAGTCGCCCCTAAACATGGACCTAGGGGCTATCCCGTCGGACCTGCTCGTCGGTCGCCTGGAATGGCAAAGGAGATGCATGTTTCTTTCTCCGCTAGAGGGGGTGGTGGAGCCGAAAGGGCTGAGCACTGTCTTGAATTCTCGGTGGGGGGACTAGGACGTCCGTCAAACGTTAGTCACAGGTCTACTAGCGATCGGGCTAGTTGAGGAGGTGGCGCGAGAGGTGGTGGAGCTAGGTGTTTTAATGATCAAGGGGGTCGCAGTTCGTGTCTTGCCTTGGTCCCTCTAGAGGGGCACGTATCCTCACCCATGGAAGTTTGCCGTAGGTGTGAAGCTCATCGGCCTCCCCATTGTGCTTTGTAACGAGCATGGGATCACCTTCATCCTGCGCCGATTGGGGGAGGTGGAGCCAGCAACTGCAACTTCATGCCGGCAAGTAATTTGTCAGTGGTGGAGGCTACGTTGTGGTCGTCTAAGCTGGTGGAGGTGCCGCCGATGATCACCCACTCGTTTGGAGTGGTCAATTTCATCATTAGGGTAGCTGTCTAGCCGGAAGAGCGGGGGCGACGCAAGCCTTCTCTGAGACAGCTATGGCAACCGCCACTAAGCAAGAGGTCAAATACAAAGGTCGGGCCCCCCGTGGTCGCACGCCATTCGAATTTCAAGTATGCCGCCCACGGGGGGATCCATCGGATGTGCGGATCTTAGCCGGGTCAAGGCGGATGGTCGAACTTTGTGCCCTGTTAACACAAATCCAGTAGACTTACCTCATGAATCTTGGTTAGCGGAACGTGTTGGGTCTGGGAGTTCCAATAGACCTCTTCTTCCCTACCCGATTGCAACAGCTGGCTTTCCTCCTCTCTCTGCAGATGTGGCAAGTCAGTGTGCGGTTGAGCGGTGCATGGCGAAAGGCAAGGCATTGGTGGGTGACGGTGATACCTCTGGTGACGCGGCGGCGACGTGGAAATGGATCGACGACAACTCCGGGACACGAACGGGACTGGATAGGATGCTACCTCGCGCAGCTCGGCCTCACGCCGGATGGTCTCACACCGGACGACACTCAAACTCACAAAATGAGAAAGAGGGAAGGGGAAAAACACAAAGGCAAAGCACCTTGGGTTTCAAAGTTTTCATTCATACATATGGTTCATACGTAACACACAAGCATTGGCCTCCTTATATAAGAAAAAAAGACCATAGCAATAATACCATCTAACTTCCACTAATTGTGTTTATACCCTAGCCTAACAAAACAAAACCCACCCACCTCACTTTGACTTGTGGGTTTTAATCAAATAAAATACAAAAATTACACTAATGTTCTTTGACTATGACTAACCTAATAAGACGAAAGAAAAAAATACATGTAGGAATACATGTATATATACACACAAATACATATACTCAATACGCAATATATTACCGTAGCCATAAGCCGAGTCTTCAGGAAGGATCTCCGAGTCATAAGCTCGGTGCAGTCGGGAAGGTGCGGCGTCGGCTCCGAGTAGTGGGCTCGGTAGTGGACTCGGTGATGTCCCCACCAACCCTCCCGAGGCGGCTGGAACTCGACTCCGTCGAATAAGGGGGGACACTGCTGTGGTAGTGCTCCAGCAGATCTGGATCGAGGCGCTGGAGATCTTCCCAGCTGATCCAGGAATCATCAGAAGGTGGGCGGTCCCGCCAGCGGACAAGGTAGCGCTGGTACACCCTGCTCCGTGTAGTGGTCACCTGCTCATCCAGTATCCTCTCAATGTGCTCGCGCGGTACTCTCGAGGCTGTAGGACGCACAGGGGTGGACTCACTCTCAATGGGAGGAGAAGGCTCGAAAGGGTCACTAGGAATCGCTGTGGGTTCTTTGTAGGCCACTAGATCTGCCACATTAAAAGTCGAGCTAATCCCATATTCGGGAGGTAAGTCCACAACATAAGCATTGGAGCCAATCTTCCGCAGAATTGGGAAGGGTCCATCACTACGGGCTTGCAACTTTTTAACGGCTCCCGAAGGGAGTCGTTCGGGTCGGACCCGTACCATAACCAAGTCACCTTCTTGGAAGTCATGGTGACGCCTATGCGAATCAGCCAATTTTTTATAAGTCTCGTTACTGAGGTTTATTTACTTGCTAATTGGCTCATGCAGACTTTTGACATGTTGTGCAAATTCCTCAACTGACTTGGATGTTCTAGACTCGAGGGGAAGGGGAATAAGATCCACATGTTTCCTAGGTTTGTAGCCATGCACGACCTCAAATGGACTCATACCTATGGACCTATTGGTGGAGCTGTTGTATGCAAATTCGGCTCTGGGCAAAAGAAGATCCCAAGTGCCGGAATGTTCCCCTACAAGACATCTCAACAGATTTCCTAAACTCCTATTGACGACCTCGGTTTGCCCATCAGTTTGGTGCCAACTAGGTGCCAAAGTGTCTTCCAAAAATAGCTAGTGAACCGAACATCTCGATCAGACACGATAGTTAGGGGGAGACCATGCAGACGCACGACTTCATCAAAGAATAAATGGGCTACTCTAGATGCATCAGATGTTTTGAAACATGCAATGAAGTGGGCCATAGAGAACCTATCAAAAACAACAAAGATGGAATCATGCTTGTGAGCAGTACGTGATAACCCAAGGATAAAATCCATGCTCACATCAACCCATAGTCGATCAGGAACGGAGAGAGGAGTGTAGAGACCAGTGTTCTGTTTGACTTGTTTGGCCATCGTGCATGTCCTACACTGGGCTACAATTGTGGCCACATCTCTCTTCAAGTCAGGCCAATAGAAGTGCTCTTGTTGCGGCCAAAGTGACCAGCAAGACTTCCAGCATGCATTTCCCAGACTAGAAAGTCCCGAACAGAAGTCCTCGGGACACAGAGTTGTTGCCCTCGAAACAGAAAACCATCCTGGAGTAGATAGTCAGCAAATGATGTCGAGGATCCAGCAGACAGAGCAGAGTAGGCAGGGCCAAAATCAGGACACTCTCCATAGAGTTCCTTCATGCGGTCAAATCCTGTGATCTCTACCCGAACAGTGGAAAGAAGGGAGACCCTTCGACTCAAAGCGTCGGCCACCTTATTTTCCTTGCCAGCCTTATATTTTAAGACAAATGTGAAAGACTGGAGGAATTCTACCCACCGACCATGCCCAGGATTTAAGCCCTTCTGAGAGCTAAGGAATCTCAGAGCCTCGTGATCCGAATATAAGACAAACTCTTGAGGTAAGAGATAGTGTCTCCAGTGTTTGAGGGCTTGGACCACGGCATAAAACTCCTTATCATAGGTGAAGTAACGAAGCTTTGCATCAGAAAGCTTCTCACTAAAATAAGCTACAGGGTGACTTTCCTGGCTGAGCACTCCTCCTATTCCTACGCCAGATGCATCACAGGATATCTCGAAGACTTTGGAAAAGTCTGACAGGCGCAGGACAAGGGCTTTAGTCATAAGCTTCTTTATGGCAATAAAAGCCTGAGATGCGGCTTTAGTCCACTGAAAATTTCCCTTACAGATACAATCTGTAATGGGTGCCATAATGGTACTGAAGCCCTGAATGAAGCGTCTGTAGAAAGTGACTAGCCCGTGGAAGCTTCGAACGTCATGGACGTTCTGGGTCTCAGACCAGTCTACTAAGGTTTGGACCTTGGATTGGTCCACAGACACTCCTTGACTAGAAACCACAAATCCAAGGAAAGTGACCCGGTCCGTCATGAATTCACATTTCTTGAGATTAGCAAATAGGGTTTCTCTCCTCAAAGTCTCGCAGACTTCCCTCAAATGATGGATGTGGTCCTGAGGGTTGTGGCTATAGATGAGAATGTCGTCAAAGTAGACGACAACAAAGCGACCAATGAGGGGTCGAAGGATTTTCGTCATAAGCCACATGAATGTGCTGGGGGCATTGGATAGCCCAAACGGCATGACGAGCCACTCATACAGACCTTCTTTGATTTTGAAGGTTGTCTTCCACTCGTCCCCTGGTCGAATCCGGACCTGGTGGTAGCCACTTTTCAAGTCAATCTTGGAAAAGATAGTGGCTCCACTCATCATGTCAAGCATGTCATCAAGACAGGGAATGGGAAACCTATACTTGACAGTTATCTTATTGATGGCGCGGCTGTCAACACACATCCGTCAGGTGCCATCATTCTTGGGTGTGAGCAAGGCAGGGACAGCACACGAGCTCTTGCTCACCCTGAGGAAACCCTTTTGGATAAGGTCCTCGACAATCCTTTGGAGCTCAGCATGTTCCTTAGGATGCAATCGGTAATGGGGAAGGTTGGGTAGGGTGGACCCAGGGACAAGATCAATAGCGTGTTGAATGTCACGCATGGGAGGGAGTCTAGAGAGCAAATCATCTGAGAAAATGTCTGGGAAGTCTTGTAGAATTGCTTAGACCTCGGGTGGGACTGAGACTCTGAACTCCTCGGAGGTGATGGTGACAACAGCAGCCCAGACAAGGGCACCCTCGGCAACCTCCCTATTTAGCTCACGGACACCTATGAAGTTAAGGCGCCTAATCGGGTCGTAACCAACCCTAGGGGCCTTAGGAATGGGTGTGATAGGTGTAGGAGGAGAGGGAATGAGAAACTTCCCTTCAATGGGAGTTCGGGGACTCTCTTGAACCTTGGGGGTTCCAGTGGAGGTGGAGGTGGAACTCTTTCCCGGGGTCACCTTTGGGGGTGTCGAGTACAACTGTATCTTCTTCCCATTGTGTGAGAAGGAACACTGATTGGACCGACCGAATGTAGTAAGGTCTACATCATAGATCCACGGTCGTCCTAAGATGATGCTACTGACCTTCATTGGCACTACATCGCACAAAATCTATCCTTGATAGGACTGGAATTGGATGGGAATGACACATGTAGTGGTGACTGGGATAGACGTGTCGTCAACCCAAGCCACGTTGTAGGCCTCGGATGAGGATGGGTAGGTAGACCTAGACGGGATACAAAGTTTGAAGAGACTGCATTGATACAGCTCCCGTTGTCAAAAATTACTTTGCAGGGTTGGGATTTTACCATAATGTATGTTTGGAAGATGGAGGTTCGACGCCAGTCGTCCTCCTGGGGATGGGTAAGGATGCAATGAACTACACCCAGTCTTCCCTGATTCGAACACTCGGCAATATCTCTCACTTGCATGTACTCGACATGCGTTCCATCATACCCTGCATCTATTTCCTCAAACTGAGCGATGAGGTCAGGATCGGCCTCGTATCTCTCAATGAATTCTCCTTCCTGAGGTGGAAGCTCCATAGGCTGGGGGTCGGTGATGACCAAGGCTCGGGTGGGGCAATTGGTGGCAATATGCCCTAGGTTATGACACCTAAAGCAGCGGACTCCCGAGACAGGGGCTGGTTGGGAGGTGCTAGGGATGACTCCATTTCCCTTGTCATCTCTCCTCTCAACTGGTGGAGTATACTCCAACCTAGGCACAGCAGCGAGTGCAGGTAAGGGGTTCCGTGGGAAAGGAGCGGTGGGGGCAACGGCCCTAAGTGGGGTAGCAGTAGGGTCATAGGAGGTTGAGGGGCCAGGCCTCTCAGAGTAGTGGACCATGGGGTTTCGGGACTCAGGTTGGCAGTAGGTGGAGACCCGAGGTGGTACCACCCTTTGAAACCGCTCAACATCTCGTGCAACCTGGTAGGCGTGCTCGAGGGTGTTAACCTCCCGCAAGAATAATTCCCGCTGAATACTCTCGTGTAGACCAGCTCTAAACCGAGAGAGGGTGACGGAGACATCCTCCATGACTCGACTCCGAAGGAAGAAGTCATCAAATTTGGTGATGTACTCATCCACGGACTTTCCATCTTGGGTGAATTTCTGTCATTGGTCTAAAAGACGTTGATGGTAGGAAGGTGGCAGATACTTCTCCCTCAATTTCTCCTTCATTTCTTCCCACGTGCTAATAGACTCCTCTCGTCTTCTTGTTAGGAGGTTCTCAACATTACACCAGTAGGTTTTGACTTGACCTAGTAGTTTCATTTTGGTAAACCTTACCCTTGTAGCATGGGTCATGCGGCGATGCCAATCAAAATATTGGTCCATCCCGGTCTCCCAATCAAGATATGTAGCGGGGTTGAGGGACCCATCAAAACTCGAAGCGTCAATCTTGACGTTCCGTAGGATAATATCCTCATCATCGTGGTCTCTCTCTCGAGACGTACGGGCCTCTTGCTCTCTACCTTGGGGAGCCTGATTCGGGCGGACTTGCTCTCTGTCCTCCCTAGGATTGGCTACGGGATCGCCATGGCCATTCACTCGTCCTTCCTCTCCCTTCAGTCGATCCTCTAAGGCTCGGATCCTCTCATCTAGCTCTGCTCGAAGTTGGCCTATGGATTCTTCAAAATGGGTTAGAAGATTATGCTCGAGCTGAGCCAACATAACACTCACGCTCTTCTGATCCATGTGGGATTGTAGAGTTGAGGGGCGCTCTAGACGGCCGGATGAATTCCTGGACCAACGTGGCATGCACGACCTCGGACCTAAATGATGCAGTCCTGGGACCGATAATTAGCAAGGTGTAGACCCGACTGATATGCAAAGGGTCAATTTGAAGGGACTGATCAGGGAAAGTTGCTCGCCCGCAGGCGAAGTAGTTGTGGAACTACCTCCTGACAATTAGGGGGGCCCTAATGCGACAGTCTAGGGCCTAAGGATGGGTACATACAAGCTCTCGCTTTCCGTCCATAGCGATGCACTCAGGAGACTGGCTGCATGGATCGGGCTCTCTCTCACTCCGCGCGGTAATTGAAAGTATACTAAATGAGCAAGCGAGGGGAGCACGTACCTAGCTAGACTGAAAAGTCTAACTCCGACCGGAGACGAGGGCGAGCGGGGACGTGCGTGCCCGCACGGCGTTGAAGAAGCTTCACCGGTTACAAAGAATTTACTCCACGCAGGGAGGATTTAATTTATTACAGACCACTCAAAATTTCCCGCGCAGGGGAACAAATCAATCTCAAATTTTCTCCGTGCAGGGAGACTCTCGGACACTCACACTCCGTAAGTTACGGACTGTGTGTCGGCCGGGGCGACTTGAGTGCTAGTCGAACTGTCGTTCCCGGTGCCTCGATCAATAAAATATTCCAAAGATATATATATATGTATAAGAGTATATATATAGATATATAAATATATATATTTAGATATATATTATATACCCCAAATATATATATTATATATTATATATATCTAACACTCATCTTCTCAACTTTCAACCCTTTTTTTTTCAAACTTTTCAACTCTCCTTTTTTTGACTTTTCAAATGCTGTTCAAATCTATCGCGCGTGACTCGCGCGTTTGGTGGGTCAGCAACACCGGCGGGGCGCGTTCGCTGGCCAAACGCGGGCGCATGAACGACCACGCGAGGAGAGCCGGCAGTGTGGCGGCGCTGTAGAACTGGTGCGCGGGCGCCGCAGGGTGGGCGCACAGGGCGGTGGTGGCGGGCGCACGGCGCTGTGGGAGCGGCGACGCTCGCGTGGGCGGCAGCTGGCCTAGTCACGCGGGCGCGGTAGCAGGTCCGGCGCGCAGAGGCGGGTGCGGGCCGACCGTGCGCGCTCGCAGGCGGGCGGGTGCCAGCGGCGGTGCAGGCGGGCGCGCGCTCGGGCGCGCGCTCGGGGGCGGGCAGGCGCTGCAAGGTGCGCGGTGTCCGGTGCGGGCGGCCCGGGCGCGAAGGCCGGGCGCGGAACGCGGCCGAGAGCGGCGGCTGGCGGCGCTCGCGGGCGGCCAGGCGAGGTGGCTGTGGGAGGGGGCGTCCGACCCGTTGCGGCGTGCCGGGATTCAAATCCCGACACGGGTGACGATGCCAGGGGCGTAAACTTTTTTTTTCTTTTTTTCAACCTTTCCTTCCACCGAGAGAGAGAGAGAGGGAAACAGAGAGAGAACTTGGAGAGAGAGAGAAAGCGCTGGAGAGAGAACAGAGAGGGAAAAAGAGAGAGAGAGACAGAGCGCGAGAGAGAGAACAGAGAGGGAAAAAGAGAGAGAGGGAGAAGGAACAAACTTTTTTTTTCTTTTGCTTAATTTTTTTCCTCTATTTTTTTTTCCTTTCAATCACAGATCTTTCTGCTATTCTTCTTCCTTTTTTTTGTTTCCTTTTTTTTCACTCTAACAAACTAGAGAGAGAAAGAGAGATGACATCGGGGACGTCGGGGTCGTCGGAGACGCCGTTGTTGGGATCTGATAACAAATCTGACGCGGCAAGCGACGTGGAAATGGATCGACGACAACTCCGGGACACGAACGGGACTGGATAGGATGCTACCTCGCGCAGCTCGGCCTCACGCCGGACGGTCTCACACCGGGCGACACTCAAACTCACAAAATGACAAAGAGGGAAGGGGAAAAACACAAAGGCAAAGCACCTTGGGTTTCAAAGTTTTCATTTATTCATATGGTTCATACGTAACACACAAGCATTGGCCTCCTTATATAGGAAAAAAGGCCATAGCAATAATACCATCTAACTTCCACTAATTATGTTTATACCCTAACCTAACAAAACAAAACCCACCCACCTCACTTTGACTTGTGAGTTTTAATCAAATAAAATATAAAAATTACACACATGTTATTTGACTATGACTAGCCTAATAAGACGAAAGAAAAAATATATGTAGGAATACATGTATACATACACACAAATACATATACTCAATACACAATACACTACCGTAGCCATAAGCCGAGTCTTCAGGAAGGATCTCCGAGCCATAAACTCGGTGCAGTCGGGACGGTGCGGCGTCGGCTCCGAGTAGTGGGTCCGGTAGTGGACCCGGTGATGTCCCCACCACCTGGTCACTTGAAAGCTATGGCCCCCCTTCGCAAGGTTGTTGCAAGGGTCGGGAGGGGTGTTTGGAGCAGCTCCAAGCTCGTCGGCATCCACAGGCGAAGCAGGCACCTCGTGTAGCCAGTGGATGGGCCAGGTGATCCCGCCCTTGTCCTCCCCCTCCCCCTAGGGTGCTGCTGCAGCTAAGTCTGGCCAACTCCATAGGGCACCGGAGCAAGCCCCAGACGGTTGTGCTGCGACCGGCAATGGCGGACAACGGCGACAATGTTGACGGAGCACTGGTGATGCCTGGGCGGGTCTTGCCTGGGCCGATGTCTTGTTTGCAAGACTTCCTTCTAACGGAGTCCATTGAGCAGGCTATGGAGGTTGCGGAGGAACGGCCTGGGCCCCTGACGCTTGTGCCGGTGTCGTGGGGAAGGAGCTAGACGTCCCAGAGTTACGGGATGACGTGGTTGTTTAGCTTTTTTGTACTAATATATGATATTAATTATTTTTTAATTCACCGTCAATGATTCCAGTCATTTTATGTACGCTACAACTTGTCCAATTCTTTAAAAAAAATGTCTCAAACTTCTTATCCACCCACAATATTGATCACTTGAAAAACAATGAAGTTTTTTGGCTATTATTTTGGTATGTATGTCACATGATTTGGAATATTCCATGCATATTCTTCTATTTTCCAATAGAACCTAACTTGCAGGGTAATTGCTTTTATTCCGCATAAGGAAGGTATTCAAGACATAGCCATGTAAGAGATATTTTTATGTAAATAAAAAAATGCCAAGGGTATGAATATAAAATTCTCATTAAAACATACGACAGTTTAGAATAACTGTATGGATCATAAATTTTCCTTGTGGCCTAAACTAAACTTGCAGTGAGAAATTGCTTCAAAGTTTGAAATACTTACTTAAGCTTTATCTGAAGCCCGCACCCTCATAAACTATGTTCTCATTAAGAATTTTCATGGCAACATCCTCTTCTGAAAATTAAATCAATGCAGTGCCACAGAAGTGCCGCGTCTGCAATATGATGAGGCAATCTCACACTATTCACCTGAAAAAAAATCAAGCATAAATACAAAAAAGAATATCAATTACAGCAAAACTAGATTTTCATATGACATATCAGATCTGAATACTACAAAGCTCTAAAGACAATTTTCTATAAACAGAAACCACAAGGCTGACTTTGTTTATGTTTGTTTCCCCACAAAATTGTAATTCAAGTGAAATCAGGTTGCGGATGCTTCAAACATAGGAGTATCATAAGGTGAATTTGGTAGTGTTAATCATTTTTTTTTGAAAGTGATGTTGTGAATCAACTTAATATAGCTTTCCCATGGAATGGATTTTACTTCCAGAAAGTGGAAATCAAACCGACAAAATATTTTTAAGGAAGGTGAGTTGTAAAACAATTTATCTACTAATCAAAGAGATGATAATGAAAGAGAAGGTGTGATAGTGTAGATATGAGAAGACGCACCTAACAAACACATCAAGTACTCAAGACCCCATAAATACACTTGAAACTCTTGAGACATCCCAAAATCACAGCTCATGAACACCAAAAACTAATGGGAACACTGAATCCGCTAATTGCAGCCCGAGAGTCCCATAAAAAATAAAATATGGAATGTTTGAAATGATTCAAAGGTCTTTAACTAAAACTACAATGAAAATCTACAGCACAGACTAACAATAACAGACAGATCTACAGTCAACCATATGTCATTTTTAATTTTTTTCCAGCCACATAACATCTGTTGCACAAGAAAGAGTAATTTCAATGCTAAAATGATACACAAGGAACCAAAAAGAATATGCTAAGAAAGGCAGTTTAGTAAAAAAGTGAGGCACTTTGCCTCAGTTGCCCAATTTCAACAAATATACCATGCTGAAACCCCACTTCCAGTCATGGAGGCTACAACAACCTAAATAACACCCATTAGTCAATTTTCTATAAAAGAAACTACCATATGAAGATAACAGATACTGACTTTCAACATATCAGGGATTTTTTCAAGCTCACTCTTGTTAATTCCGAGTCTATGTGACATGCCTGAAATCCCCAATAACATCAATTCAGACAATAAATATGTAATGGACGTTCTAATACTGTACTTTTGAGTAAAAAAAGGAAGAAAATATAAATGAGAACATTGACAGTTGCCAATACATATATACATAGCACACCTTTCATTTCACCAGCTAAGCCACTTTTTCTTTCAATTTAAACATGTGAGAATCAACACCACAATACAAAATAAGAGAGTTCACAACCACCGTGATTGACGAGGACAAAGGAAATAAAAATATGTACACAGTACATATGTATGAATGTGTGTGTGCATATATAAACATATACAAATAACAAGAAGGATTCATGTTAACAAATCTATCTTAAACCTCAAACTTAAAATAAACGGTCATAGAAAATAAAAACTAATAAAAATGGCATAATAATGAAATATTAAAATTAATTTTAAAATAGAATAATATAATGATACTTTTAAAATGAAAAAATATTAACATTATAATCGTCAAATCTTTCAAAAATAACACTTGCTAACAAATTCAAACTGAAATTTAAAATATTAAATTAATAAATTAGTTATACAGAAAGGAAGTAAGAGACATCTTGGGGTGAGGTTTGGGAGAGGCTGTCTCCCAGTAGAGAGAGAGAGAGAGAGAGGGCGGAGAAAGACAGGAATGGGTGGTGGGAGACAGGGAGAGTGAGAGGTGTCCAAATGAGAGGGCGGACAGATACCGGGGGGAAGACAGATTATGAGAGGTGTGTGAGTCTCTTTGTCTCACTGTGCTAGATAGAGGGGGGCACAAACTACAGAGACAGAGGGGGCGGGAGATCGAGAAAGAGAGACTACAGAAACAGAGGGAATCATGAGACAGAAAGAGAGGTGTGAGACAGGGAGAAAGAGAGAGACAGAGAGAGAGGGGGGGGCGAGAAACAAAGAGAAGTGAGAGAGAGGGAGAGACAGAGACCGAAAGGAGAGTGTGTGTGTGTGAGTGAGAGAGAGAGAGAGAGAGTTGGGGTTTGGGTGGGTGATGCGTGTCTGAGAAAGGGGGACGAAACCCCTTGTGTGTTTTCGTGTGCGTGTGTGTGTGCGTGTGTGTGTGTGTGTGTGAGAGAGAGAGAGAGAGAGAGAGACCTCTCCACGGTGGCGACCGGCGGTGAGAGACGGCAGACCTGCAGAGGGCGACGAGAGATGTCGTTGGTGGCGACAGCAACTGTCGACGGCAGCTGCAAGTCGCCGGCGGCCATCGTGTTGGCCCCCGACTCCCGCTGGAAACCCTAGCGGAGGTGTGTCGATGTTCGGGATACCGGGGAGTGTGGAATAAATAAAGAAAACGAAGAACGTGCTGGAACGAGATTTATAAAGGGATACTACAATTGTTACACGTAGACCTGTAAATGGATCGTACGGAGTGAGTAATATGAGTTAATATCTAATTAATAATTAAATTATTTATAAATTATTTTATTCAAATAATGATCAAATAAATATGAAATTAAATTCGATTCAAATTTTAAATGAATAATTATTAGACTTATTTAAGATTGAGTTATGTTAGCCCTGTAAGAGCATGTATATTATTTTTAAAAAAAATAAAAATTATTTTTATTTTGAAAGATATTATTAAAAGATTAAATTTCATCTTCAAAAATAAAAGATAAATTATCAAATGAGTGTAAGTGAATTTTTTATTTTTAAATTATATTTTAAGATTAAAAATATAAAAATAATCAACTAATATATTAAGATTTAAGTTAATCATATATAGAATATATATATCATTAGATTTTTATCTAAGGATTCATATTAATATTAGACATGAATTCGATATCCGATTAAATTATCTATCAAATATTTTATTTAAATAATTATTTAATTAAATAAATATAAATTCGAATTTGATTCGAATTTTAAACTTATAATAACATAACCTTACAAGAGTGAATCTCAATTGAGACGTTTCTGGAGACGGCAATTGATCTTTCGCGAGAAGACTTGCGGAACCGTCTGCATGAAACCACCATGGACTCTTTTCTCGAGGCGACCACCGCCTCTTCCTCACCCACGAAGGCAACTCAGGCAAAGTTAATAATTTTATTTTAAACCTCAAAAAGCTGTGAGAAATAAAGCATAGACTGAAGTTCCCTAAAAAATACCTTCACAAGTCTCTATGTACTTTTTTTTCTTTTACATATCTCTCTCCCACCCCACGACAATAACTTCGTATCAGTGATTCACTAACATATTATTAAATATTAAAATATTATTATTAACATATAAATATTCACATAATAAATATTATAAAATGATATATACCATATTAATTAAATAAATTTATCAGATAAATTAAATTAAATAATAGACTAAGGCCTAAGGTCAATATTCTAATATTTAGATTCATATTATTATTAATAATTATAATATTTAAATTAAATTAAATATTATTAAAGATTTTTTTAAAATCATAAGTTAAATATTTTATTTACTTAAGTGGTTGCAGCTACCTTCCAGTCACTGCTCTAGGAAGCCTCCGGGAGGATCGTGAACCCGACCTACGGATCCATCGGCCTCCTCTGGTCCCGGAGGTGGTAGCTCTTCCAAGCCGCTGTCGAGGCCATCGTCAAGGGCGCTTCCATCAAGCAGACATTGTAATGCCCTGGATCTCGTAGGATCTTTAATGGATCTTTCGGATCTGTTTCGGATTGGTTTCGTTGAGTTTCGGTTCGCTTTTGTGGCTTCCGAATTGAGTTTGACGAGCCGTGTGGGTTTTTCTCACGTACTAGTTACGGAACCCTACGGTGAGTTTATTTGTCAATTCTCGAACTCGTGAATGCTACAGCGTCGATGTACTCTTCGAGCCGGTCGTTTCGACTATTTTTGTGTATTTTTCTGAATTTATGTATTTTCGGCGCATTTTTGGAATTTTCGGAAATTAGGAAAATTTCCTAATTTCTTTTCCTTTTTCTTTTCTTTTTCTCTTTCTTCCCTCATTCGGCCGCGACCGTTTCTCTCTCCCGTTCTCTCTCGTTTCTCCCCCTCTTTGGCCCCGGCTGCAGACGGAGGCGTAGGTGGGCGAGGTGGCGAGGCCGTGGAGCTGTCGAGGTTCGCGATGAGGCGAGGATCGGATCGATTCTGGCGCGATCCCGAACGGTGGATTCAAAGCCGGTGAAATTGGTTCGCGAGTGGTTTTCGGCGTGGTTTAGTCCCTTCGGGGCACGGTTTCTTCGGTGGAGGTAGGGTGACGGATCCTTGCTTCTTCACCTTCGTTTTCCCTGCCATTGCACGGCGTTCGGCTAGGAAACGAGTGTGTTTGGGCTGTTTTGCCTAAACCGTGATTTTCGTGGTTTTTAGGGTCGGCCGGTAAACGGTGACCGTTTGCGGTTCAGTTAGTTTCTAAATGACCGCAGGGATGTTAGAATCCCATCCACGTTGATTTCGTGCGATTCGGTGTTCATTCGAGGCCGGTAGAAGCCCGGGAACCTCGGTGACCCACTTAGGGTGGATTTGTCTAAATCGCCCGGATCGAGCGTTTTTGGTGTTGCATGTGGGCATTTTGGCCCTTGAATGTTGTTATTCGGTGTTGCGGTGTGTTTCCCCTGCGTTTCGGCGTGAATGGGGCGTGGAACGGGCCGATCCGGCCATTCCTATGTTTTCCCGTCGTAACCGAAGTAGCGGTCATGCCAGCGACCGTTACTTGTCTTTAGCGGCCCTACGACTGACCGTCGTTTGGTCTGCATCGTTTTAGTTCTTTGGCTTCTGGATGAGTGACGGCCCAAGGGTGGAGCGTCATTCCCGTGTAACGCGCCAGTGCTCGGCCGTTACTTGCGTTTTATCGTGTTCCTTTGGGGTTAAGTCGGTTGGTCTAACGCGCTTGTCCCAGTGCGTTAGATGGAAGTGGCGCGCCTTGCCCAGGCCGTTACTTTCCGTTGACTGACGTTTGACTCGTTGAGGCGGTGCCTCTAACGGTCGTGCCCCTAGGCGTTGTTTGAGTGTAACGGTAGAGCCCCTGACCGTTACATTCTGCGTGGACGAGGTTGGGTGGCTGTCCCGTTGGAAGTGACGGTCGAGTCCCCGTGCGTCGTTTGTGAGTAACGCGCATGCCTCCGTCCGTCGTTTGCTGTCGTGTTGGGTTGAGGGTGGCCATGCCGTTTGTGAGTAACGGATGGGCCCCTGCGCGTCATTTGGAATGTGACGGCCCTCTCCTGCCGCGTCGTTTGGTTGTAATGCGCCTAGCGTCGCGCGTTACTTCGCCTTGGTTTGGGTTGCTGCACCGTGGATGTGACGGTGGGTACCCCGTGCGTCGTTTGCTTGTAACGCGCCTGGTGCCGTGCGTTACTTGGCTTTGGTGTGTTTTGTAGGTTGTCAGGGTGGTGTGTGACGGCCTGTGTCCGTCCGTCGTTTGGGAAATAATGGCCCCGACTTAGACCGTCGCTTGTGTGTAGCGGTCTAAGGCTCGTGCGTTACTTCCTTCGTGCCTTGGTTTTCCGCCCGATGATTATGTGTGTCTTGGCTTGGCCTTGTGGTCTGCCCGTTGTCCCGTGGATGTCTCTTGACGTCCTATGAGGGTTAAGACTACGTTGTAAGGTAGCCAGGAGTCTTCTTGCTTGTGGTAGGGTTCCTTATCCTACCTTTGCATGTGCTTGTTTGGGTTTCGGTCAACCTGGTCTGACCCAGTGGTTGACATGTGACCTTGTTTGCGCGTGTCTTAGCGGTTCTGTCCTGCCTAAGACACTGCTTCTGGATGCTTCGAGGTATTGTTCTACCTCGGTTTGCGTGTCCAGGTGTGCTGAGGGTTCTTGATGTCTCCCTCAGGTCTCCGTGTGTCGTTTTCTGCGGAGTGTGGTTTCTCTGGCTTAGGATTAGACCGATTGGCGGCTTGTTTCGCTGTTTGTGACGATCTTGCCTTTGAGTCGTTTGGCTCAGGATCGTTACATAGGAGGTCTAGTGCTTGTCCTGAGTTGTCGGCAGTGGTGGTGCTGCCATTTGGTGCTTCGAAGTGCGTGTGGATGGGCATGGTTGCCTGTCTGTACTTCGGCACTTGTGTTTTGAGCTTCTGTGTCGTGTGAAGCCTCCACTTGTTGTTGCCTAAGGCCGCGGGCCGACCCGCTAGCGGATGGCGGAGGGTTTTTCCCAGTGAACGGTTTTTAGTTAGTTCCGCGGGCTCCTAGCCAACGGTAGCGTCCTGCCGAGGGAGAATACTAGCTAGAGGACCTGGCTTAGGCTATAGCCAGTGTGTGCACACGTGGTCAGGGGTTAGGACTTACGTCGACGGGCGTGACCCTGACTAGTTACTTGTTCTGTTGTTCCTGTGTGGTTCAGCTTGTGTCTACATCTCTGCTGTTGTTACAGCAGTACTGTAGGTGAGACACTTGAGGTGCAGCATGAGACGTCAGTGGACGCGGCTGGCTTTTTAAGGGGGTGCTTCCGTCACGTGATGCGTAGCTCTTCGCGGTTCCTTGCGCGCTGTGACCCTTGCGAGTTGCCCGTTCGTGGCTGCACTCGGGGTCAGTGGTTTGTCGTCCGCGCGATGTTCCGATCGTGCGCGGGGCTTTGTGCACGACGTTCCCTGTCGTGTTTTGTCTGTTTCCCGGTGTCGGCGTTCGCCTTCGCCTTTGTTTGGGGCTGGTTGACAGACTGGTGTACCCTTCTGTGTGAGTTTAGGGTCATCCATCTGTTGCCTTTGTTTGGAGTAGTTTGGGATACCGAGGTTAGTTCGGTAGCCGCTTGTTTGGTGCGGTTTCCTACCCCTCTCCTGCTTGTTCCCTACTCCTACTTCCCGTCTGTTCCTTTACAGCTTTATAGTGTAGCTTTCCTGCTTTGCTACGTTGCTGTCCTTGCTACGTTTGTTGCTGCTTCCGTTGCCTTCGCTTTGTGCGGTTTTCCAGTGGGGATCTGCGTGACCCCTACTGAGTTTCTGTTGAGACTCACCCCTGCTGCTTTTCAGGTGGGTTTCGCCGTCTGCCTCTGCTGTTCCTGGCGGAGTGCTCGCTTGCTGTTGTAGCTGCCAGCTGTACCTGCGGTCGGGCTTCTTCCGACTTCTGTGTACGTTTCTTTCTGTCGTACTGTACTGTGCTAGACTTGTTGTCTTTCCTTGGGCTAGACTCTGGTGTATAACTGAAACTTGAATATTAATGAAAAGGTAATTTTATTTCTGCTACTTTAGCAATCCAATCTAATGAAATTTAATTGCTTACTGTTATATCTGCTGGCTTCAATGTATTCCACACACTCCTTTTTCCCTTCGGCGCTTTCCCGCGCTTGGGAGGCCTCGCGGGTCCCATGTGGCATCACGTGTATTCGGTATTTATACCGGGTGCACCGGGTATCCGGAATCCGGGTCGCTACAGGTGGTATCAGAGCAGTGTTCTGAGATGTTCGGAGTTCTTTTCTGAGCTATCAGATCATTGTCGTGTGAGATACATGGAAATCCAGATATACAGTTACCAGAGTCTTTAGGCCCAGTACAGTCTCTTGCTGGCGTAGGTGTTGCGATGGTTTATCGCGGTGCTTTTTGCGTGTGGTCTTGTACGTGCTTGGTTGGCACTGTGCGAGATGGTTTTGCTCTCGTCTAGATGAGACGATGTGCTTCGTTCGGTTTTGAAGTTGGTCTCGATCGTGGTGCACTTTGCAGTGTTTGTCGGTTGGCATGAACCTGCAGTGCCTTGTTCGAGCTATTTTCTGTATTTTGCTCAGGTGGCTTATGACTTTTAGCGTTGGTGTGATGGCCACGCACGTTCTTACGTTGCTTGGGTTGTCCCAGCTTGAGTTTGTGTAGCTCCTGATGCTTCGTTGTTTCGGTTGCTTCGATTGTCGTGTTGCCTCGATTGAGAAGTTGCTCGAGCGAGCCTTGGATTTTCCCTTCCTGGTGAGCTGTTGTTGTTGAGCTTGTTGCTTCTCATCCCTCTTTGGTGAAGCTTTCCGAGGTTTGCCTTGGAATTGCTGTCTTGGTTGTGCCTTTGTCCTGTGTCTGCTTAAGTGTAGACAGCTTTGTTTTGAGCCTGATCTGCTCCTTGTTGTACGGTTGCTTAGCTTTGGACTCCATGATGGTGTTAAGAGCTGTTGTGTACCGTAGTTGTCGTGCTGTGTCTAACGGCCGATGTGTTGTGAAGGCTCATTTATCGTGTCAGGACGTGATGGTGAGCTGAGATTGATGCTTTCCTTGTGCTTTGCGCTGAAGCTGGTGCTCTTCTCTTGTTGCACTTAGGCTCCTTGTGTTCGGTTATTCGTTGGATTGGTGCGCGTGGCGTGTGAGTTGCGATCTTGTTGATTGCGATGACGCTGGTGTGTGCTGAGATGCGATTATCGATGTTGTTCTGTTGCCTGTGCACGTTGTTGAGAGTGCAGCTGTTGTGTGTGGGTTGGCTACCCATTTGTCGAGAGGTCTTGTTCCTTTCTCGAAGTGGCTTTGTCTTGGCTTCTTGTGCCTTGACTTTGGTTGTTGCCGTGCCGTTGTTCGTGGTTTTCTTGTGTTGGCATCGGCATTGTGCGAGTGTTGGGGAATTTGTCGGCATCTTTGCGGATTGAGTACCCTCTACTCTGTATTTTCTTCTTGGGTGTTGTGCTCTTGAGGCGTGTTGCTAGTCCTTGAGTTGCATTCCCCGAGATCATTGTTGTTGTTTTTCGTTGTTGTGGGTCTTTCTCGTGGTGAGCAGTCTGATGCGTGACCCGTTCCTGTGTGGGTGTGTGTTCAGCTGTTTTTGTGCCTTGTTGTGACCCTGCTTGCAGTTGTGTTCCGTGGTTCTGCGTGTTAAGTAGAGCCGAAATTCTGCAGGTGTTACCGTTGTGTTGTTTTGGCGCTGTTTCTTTATGATTTTGTGTCTCTGCCTTGGACCATTGTCTTGTCAGTTGGCTTTGCTGTGCTCCCTTTTCTGGTGGAGTTAGCCTGCGACTTGATCAGATGTGATGTCTGAGTGAGTACTGACTTGATTGTGTTTCGGGTCCAGCAGCGTTGTTGTTGTCGTTGGTGTCCTGTGTGCCAGGTGTTCCCGGTTGCCTTTGGCACTGGAGCCGATGATGTTGCGAGCTGTCAGCTGTGGGGACTGCGTTCCTTGTGTAAGCTGCCGCTTGCCGTGTTGTCGTTGTGTTTCTCAGTTGTCTGTTGTTGTGGCTGTCGTGTCTCTATTTCTGGTGAGACGTAAACGACGTTGCCCTTGCTTTGGAGGTGTCAGATGTATTCACTTTGGTGCCATACTCGTGCTGTAGACTTGCTGTCTTGGAAGCTGAGTGTGTACCTGTAATTGTGATCTGACGGTGTTCCTCTGAGCTGTGTTTTCCGAGTTTTGTGCTGTTGGGTTGTTCTTCCCTGCTTCTCCTTTGCTAGTCCTGAATTTCGGGGGCGAAATTCTTTGAAGGGGGGGAGGATGTAATGCCCTGGATCTCGTAGGATCTTTAATGGATCTTTCGGATCTGTTTCGGATTGGTTTCGTTGAGTTTCGGTTCGCTTTTGTGGCTTCCGAATTGAGTTTGACGAGCCGTGTGGGTTTTTCTCACGTACTAGTTACGGAACCCTACGGTGAGTTTATTTGTCAATTCTCGAACTCGTGAATGCTACAGCGTCGATGTACTCTTCGAGCCGGTCGTTTCGACTATTTTTGTGTATTTTTCTGAATTTATGTATTTTCGGCGCATTTTTGGAATTTTCGGAAATTAGGAAAATTTCCTAATTTCTTTTCCTTTTTCTTTTCTTTTTCTCTTTCTTCCCTCATTCGGCCGCGACCGTTTCTCTCTCCCGTTCTCTCTCGTTTCTCCCCCTCTTTGGCCCCGGCTGCAGACGGAGGCGTAGGTGGGCGAGGTGGCGAGGCCGTGGAGCTGTCGAGGTTCGCGATGAGGCGAGGATCGGATCGATTCTGGCGCGATCCCGAACGGTGGATTCAAAGCCGGTGAAATTGGTTCGCGAGTGGTTTTCGGCGTGGTTTAGTCCCTTCGGGGCACGGTTTCTTCGGTGGAGGTAGGGTGACGGATCCTTGCTTCTTCACCTTCGTTTTCCCTGCCATTGCACGGCGTTCGGCTAGGAAACGAGTGTGTTTGGGCTTGTTTTGCCTAAACCGTGATTTTCGTGGTTTTTAGGGTCGGCCGGTAAACGGTGACCGTTTGCGGTTCAGTTAGTTTCTAAATGACCGCAGGGATGTTAGAATCCCATCCACGTTGATTTCGTGCGATTCGGTGTTCATTCGAGGCCGGTAGAAGCCCGGGAACCTCGGTGACCCACTTAGGGTGGATTTGTCTAAATCGCCCGGATCGAGCGTTTTTGGTGTTGCATGTGGGCATTTTGGCCCTTGAATGTTGTTATTCGGTGTTGCGGTGTGTTTCCCCTGCGTTTCGGCGTGAATGGGGCGTGGAACGGGCCGATCCGGCCATTCCTATGTTTTCCCGCCGTAACCGAAGTAGCGGTCATGCCAGCGACCGTTACTTGTCTTTAGCGGCCCTACGACTGACCGTCGTTTGGTCTGCATCGTTTTAGTTCTTTGGCTTCTGGATGAGTGACGGCCCAAGGGTGGAGCGTCATTCCCGTGTAACGCGCCAGTGCTCGGCCGTTACTTGCGTTTTATCGTGTTCCTTTGGGGTTAAGTCGGTTGGTCTAACGCGCTTGTCCCAGTGCGTTAGATGGAAGTGGCGCGCCTTGCCCAGGCCGTTACTTTCCGTTGACTGACGTTTGACTCGTTGAGGCGGTGCCTCTAACGGTCGTGCCCCTAGGCGTTGTTTGAGTGTAACGGTAGAGCCCCTGACCGTTACATTCTGCGTGGACGAGGTTGGGTGGCTGTCCCGTTGGAAGTGACGGTCGAGTCCCCGTGCGTCGTTTGTGAGTAACGCGCATGCCTCCGTCCGTCGTTTGCTGTCGTGTTGGGTTGAGGGTGGCCATGCCGTTTGTGAGTAACGGATGGGCCCCTGCGCGTCATTTGGAATGTGACGGCCCTCTCCTGCCGCGTCGTTTGGTTGTAATGCGCCTAGCGTCGCGCGTTACTTCGCCTTGGTTTGGGTTGCTGCACCGTGGATGTGACGGTGGGTACCCCGTGCGTCGTTTGCTTGTAACGCGCCTGGTGCCGTGCGTTACTTGGCTTTGGTGTGTTTTGTAGGTTGTCAGGGTGGTGTGTGACGGCCTGTGTCCGTCCGTCGTTTGGGAAATAATGGCCCCGACTTAGACCGTCGCTTGTGTGTAGCGGTCTAAGGCTCGTGCGTTACTTCCTTCGTGCCTTGGTTTTCCGCCCGATGATTATGTGTGTCTTGGCTTGGCCTTGTGGTCTGCCCGTTGTCCCGTGGATGTCTCTTGACGTCCTATGAGGGTTAAGACTACGTTGTAAGGTAGCCAGGAGTCTTCTTGCTTGTGGTAGGGTTCCTTATCCTACCTTTGCATGTGCTTGTTTGGGTTTCGGTCAACCTGGTCTGACCCAGTGGTTGACATGTGACCTTGTTTGCGCGTGTCTTAGCGGTTCTGTCCTGCCTAAGACACTGCTTCTGGATGCTTCGAGGTATTGTTCTACCTCGGTTTGCGTGTCCAGGTGTGCTGAGGGTTCTTGATGTCTCCCTCAGGTCTCCGTGTGTCGTTTTCTGCGGAGTGTGGTTTCTCTGGCTTAGGATTAGACCGATTGGCGGCTTGTTTCGCTGTTTGTGACGATCTTGCCTTTGAGTCGTTTGGCTCAGGATCGTTACATAGGAGGTCTAGTGCTTGTCCTGAGTTGTCGGCAGTGGTGGTGCTGCCATTTGGTGCTTCGAAGTGCGTGTGGATGGGCATGGTTGCCTGTCTGTACTTCGGCACTTGTGTTTTGAGCTTCTGTGTCGTGTGAAGCCTCCACTTGTTGTTGCCTAAGGCCGCGGGCCGACCCGCTAGCGGATGGCGGAGGGTTTTTCCCAGTGAGCGGTTTTTAGTTAGTTCCGCGGGCTCCTAGCCAACGGTAGCGTCCTGCCGAGGGAGAATACTAGCTAGAGGACCTGGCTTAGGCTATAGCCAGTGTGTGCACACGTGGTCAGGGGTTAGGACTTACGTCGACGGGCGTGACCCTGACTAGTTACTTGTTCTGTTGTTCCTGTGTGGTTCAGCTTGTGTCTACATCTCTGCTGTTGTTACAGCAGTACTGTAGGTGAGACACTTGAGGTGCAGCATGAGACGTCAGTGGACGCGGCTGGCTTTTTAAGGGGGTGCTTCCGTCACGTGATGCGTAGCTCTTCGCGGTTCCTTGCGCGCTGTGACCCTTGCGAGTTGCCCGTTCGTGGCTGCACTCGGGGTCAGTGGTTTGTCGTCCGCGCGATGTTCCGATCGTGCGCGGGGCTTTGTGCACGACGTTCCCTGTCGTGTTTTGTCTGTTTCCCGGTGTCGGCGTTCGCCTTCGCCTTTGTTTGGGGCTGGTTGACAGACTGGTGTACCCTTCTGTGTGAGTTTAGGGTCATCCATCTGTTGCCTTTGTTTGGAGTAGTTTGGGATACCGAGGTTAGTTCGGTAGCCGCTTGTTTGGTGCGGTTTCCTACCCCTCTCCTGCTTGTTCCCTACTCCTACTTCCCGTCTGTTCCTTTACAGCTTTGTAGTGTAGCTTTCCTGCTTTGCTACGTTGCTGTCCTTGCTACGTTTGTTGCTGCTTCCGTTGCCTTCGCTTTGTGCGGTTTTCCAGTGGGGATCCGCGTGACCCCTACTGAGTTTCTGTTGAGACTCACCCCTGCTGCTTTTCAGGTGGGTTTCGCCGTCTGCCTCTGCTGTTCCTGGCGGAGTGCTCGCTTGCTGTTGTAGCTGCCAGCTGTACCTGCGGTCGGGCTTCTTCCGACTTCTGTGTACGTTTCTTTCTGTCGTACTGTACTGTGCTAGACTTGTTGTCTTTCCTTGGGCTAGACTCTGGTGTATAACTGAAACTTGAATATTAATGAAAAGGTAATTTTATTTCTGCTACTTTAGCAATCCAATCTAATGAAATTTAATTGCTTACTGTTATATCTGCTGGCTTCAATGTATTCCACACACTCCTTTTTCCCTTCGGCGCTTTCCCGCGCTTGGGAGGCCTCGCGGGTCCCATGTGGCATCACGTGTATTCGGTATTTATACCGGGTGCACCGGGTATCCGGAATCCGGGTCGCTACAGACATCCTCCGAGACCGCCGCCGCATCACCCAACCCCCAACCTCCCACGCCCCCGGTCCCCCTTCAGTAGCCGCCATGGACAGGGAACCCCAGACAGCACCCTCACTATCCTCCCTCCTCCTCTTTGCCACCACTACCCACGACGGCAGACCAACCAGAGTAGCAAAATAGAACAAACCTACGGAACATAAGAGATGAGGGCACCTACGAAGACAGGGGAAGTACCTCGTCGGGAGCACGCAGGGCCCATGATCAGGTGCCGGCGAAGACGAGGGGATGACCGACGAGCAGGTGACGGCCACCTGCGGACAAGGCGGTGGAGATGCCGGCGACGAGATAGGAGGGCCGATGAGAAGGTGGGTTAACCCTTAACCCTTAACCTTTATTCCTTATTCTTTATCCTTATCCGTATTCTTTATCCATATTCTTTATCTCTATTCCTTATCATTATTCCTTATTCCTATTTTCTTATTACTTACTCCTATTTCCTTAACCTTTAACCCTTATTCTTTATCTTTATTTATTATCCTTATTCCTTATCCTTATTCTTTATCTTTCTTTCTTATCTTTATTCCTTATCCCTATTCCTTATCTTTATTCCTTATCCTTAGTCCTTATTCCTTATCCCTTATTCTTTATCCTTATTCTTTATTCTTATCCATATTCCTTATCCTTATTCTTTATCCTTATTTCTTATCCCTATTCTTTATCCATATTCCTTATTCTTATCTCTATTTCTTATCCTTATTCTTTATCCCTATTCTTTATCCTTATTCCTTATCTTCATTCCTTATCCATATTCTTATCCTTATTCTTTATCCCTATTCTTTATTCGTATTCCTTATCCTTATTCCTTATTCTTATCCATATTCCTTATCCTTATTCATTATCTCTATTCTTTATCCTTATTCCTTATTCTTATTCTTTATCTTTATCCTTATTCTTTATTCATATTCTTTATCCTTATTCCTTATTCATAACCCTATTCCTTATCCTTATGCTTATCCCAATTCTTTATCCTTATTCCTTATCATTATCTTTATTCTTTATCCATACTCCTTATCCTTATTCCTTATTCATTATCCTTATCCTTATTCCTTATCCTTATTCTGTATCCCTATTCTTTATCCTTATCCTTATTCCTTATCTCTATTCTTTATCCTTATTCCTTATCCATATCCTTATTTTATTCTTTATTCTTTATCTCTTATCCTTATTCCTTATCTTTATTCCTTATTCCTTATCCTTATTCCTTATCCTTATTCCTTATCATTATTCTTTATCTTTATTCCTTGTTCTTATTCCTTATCCTTATTTCTTATCTCTTATCCTTATTCCTTACCCCTTATCCCTTATCCCTTATCACTTATCCCGTATATCTTATGTCTTATATCTTATACCTTATGTCTTACACCTTACACCTTAAACCTTAACCCTTAACCCTTAAGGGCCTCTTTGCTTGAGGGATAAGCCGGGTTATCTTATAGATAATCCAAAAAAAAGAGACAATCTACATGATATATTTTATGATATCTATTATTCTATTCCTATTACACGTGAATTATGGAAAGCTTCATAAGATAAATATGGTAAAGAAGATGCTAGAATTGAACGTTTTATTGATTCTAAGTTTATGCATTTTATCATGTCTGATACCATGTATGTAGTTTCACAAACTCGTGATTTTTTTAATATTATATGTGAAATGAAATCAAGGGATCAAAATATGGATAAAAATTTAATAGTGTCATGTTTGATAGATAAACTCCCTCCTTCTTGACATAATTTTGCTAGATCCCTTCAACATAAATATTCTAAGATCCCACTAGATGAACTTTAATGTTTCATTCGAATTGAAGAAGAACAAAAAAACTTATTGAATCTAAAAACTCCTCAAATGTCAACATGACTGAGCACAACAATCGAGATAGAAATGTCAATAATTCTAGATTCTAAAATCCTAATCTTAGATTCCATAACCAAAAGAAGATTAATTATCAAAGGAATCAAAACTAAAAGACTAAAGGGAAAATTTTCAAGAATCAATCTAATCAAAAGTGTTGCTGTGTGTGAAAAATCAAGACATTTTGCTAAGAATTCCTATGACAAAAAGAATAATGACAGACCTCGTCCCAAATTTCATCGCCATGATCACAACCAAACACCAAATCCTCAAGTCAACATGATAACCTCTGGATCTTCCTCTTTTGAGCATTCCAATGGGTTTGTAACATTATTCCCTGAGATAAATTTAATTAATTTCTTTAATGATTGGTGGATAGATACTGAGGCTAACACTCATGTTTACTTTGATCGGCATACTTTTGTCACCTATTAGGTCACCAATAAGAGCGTAACTTTGGGAAACTCCAGTGCTACTCGAGTTGTGAGGGAAGGACGAGTCAATTTAAAGTTAACTTTAAGAAAGGTCCTGTAATATCTCGGACCTTTCGGATCCTTCTTCGTGGGTCCCGGATCTGGTTTTCGGAGTGTCCGGCTTCGTTGTGTCCGAAATTTCGTTTCGGACATCTTTCGTGTTCGGATCGGCGCGATCCGGAGTTGTTTCGGAGGCCCGGAGGCGTTCCGCGGCTTTTCCGCGCGTGTTTCCCGATTTCCGGCGCGGGTTTCGGCTTTTCCTTCGGACGCTCGCTGCGGGTTAACTGGGCCGTTCACCCAGGCAGGAGTGGTGTCGTTGCGATCGGTGCGTCCCGAAGATTCCGGAAACGTATTTTTCTATTTTTCGGTATTTTTCCAAAAATTCAGATTTTCTATAAAGCCTAATCCTTTTTCTTTTCTTTTTCCCTTTTCTCTTTCTTCTTCTTCTTCCTCTCTCTCACGACCGTGAGCCCTCCTCTCTCTCCCTCTCTCCCATTCGGACGCGGTGAACCCCTCTCCGGCTACGGACGGCGGCGGGGCGACGGCGCAGGCGTGAGGGCGGCGGTGAGACGATCTCGTGGGCGTGCGGCAAGCGTGGGGAGCGTGGGGAGTTCGTGAAGCTTGAAGCGTTCTTCGTGATTCGTGATCGATTCGACAGAGCATTTGCTCCATTGAGGTAGGGTGACGTTCCTTAGCCTCATGCCGATCTTTTTCATGATTTATAGGCCGCGGGGAGGTCGAGAGGGGATCGTTTGAGCGTTTTTGGGTTTTTCCATGATTTGGGGAGAGCTCGCCCGATCTATGGATTTGATGCATGATTTCGTATTTTGATGGCCTAGAATCATGCTAGGGGTCCCCAGGGGTCTTCCCCTTTATTTTCTCCCTCTCCTTTGGAGGCATGGGGGCGTGGTTAGAATTTTTGGGCGTTCTTACCGTTTTCGGCCGCGGACTGAGAACGCGCTATACTCCAGTAGCGCGTTCTTGGAGGTCGCGTTGCCCCGACCGAGCCTGTTCATCGGAGAAGATGAACAGTTTGGCGGTTCGTGTCGCGCTATGGGGTCCAAGCGCGATCATCATTGTCGCGCTAGGAAGACCTAGCGCGATGGTCCCTGTCGCGCTAGGGTTCCCTAGCGCGATAGTCCGTGTCGCACTATGGGGCGATAGCGCGACATCCCTTGTTGCGCTAGGGGACCCTAGCGCGACATGCCCTGTCGCGCTAGGTATCCCTAGCGCGATTTGGTTCGTTGTTGGGTGTTCCCCTTGGGCCGTGTGTGCGTCCCGGGCACCCCGTGGAGTTCCGTGACTGTGTCTTTGGTGTCCGAAAGTCCCGTTTGCCTCGGTCAGGCGTTTGACCGTGGGCAGTGCGTCTGTTTCTTTTCCGACCGTGGTCACCGTGCGACGGAGCTAGTACGTGGGGTGATTCCCACATGTTGTCGAGTTCGGACGTCGTTTTCCGTTGACTTGAGAGTCTACTCCTTCAGTGACTCTCCACTAGTCGTAGCCCACCAGTACGAGGTGCTGGTCTCACCTGGGAGTGGTGTACGGGCACCCATCTGTCGAGACGGTTTGTAGACCGATTACCGTAGGCCCCTCGTCCCATCAGAGTCCAGTGCCAGGGGAAAACCGATCAGAGGGCCAGACCTAGGACGCGTGGTCTGTGTGTGCACACGTGGTTGGGGGCGGTTGGACCCACGTCGACGGGCATGACCCCAGCTAGTCACTTGTTTGTGGTTACTTGTACGGTGTTTGCGTCTCGGGTAGGACCTACCACGTCAGGCGGCTCACCTGCGGCGCGGTGTAAGACGTCAGGGGACGCTACCGGCTGTGCTTCTAGTGGGTGGTACTCCTGTTGAGTACGGAGTGACAGATTGTCAGTCGCGTGTTTCCGACCTTCGGGTTTTGACGGTTCGACCGCTGAGTTTCGGTCTTTTCGTACCGTGGCACGTGTGTCGGTTTACGTGCCGTAGGGTCTAGTTCTGTAGAGTACATGGCTTTCCTTTCTGAGGTACTTTCCTACCGCTAGAGTAGTGATTTCTCGTTCATCGAGGTAGGGTTCGAGTGATCCCTACTGAGTCTTGTTTCGAGACTCATTCCCTGTGTGTTTTCATCGTGTTTCAGGTGAGACGCCACCTTCGGGGAGCGCGTCAGGAGCACAGCGTAGTGCGGGTGCCCAGAGGTAGTGCCAGAGGTCAGAGCCGGGGGATGCCCCGTGTAGCTGTACTTTTCTTTCTTGTCACTGTACTAGTCGTGGACTACTGTTGTTGTTGTTGTTCTTTATTGTGGACCATGTAAATTATTAATTTATTTCCTACTTAATATTATAACTGTTTAATTCCTACAATTATTTGTGATACTTGTGTAGTTTCCACACCATCCTTTTAACCCTTCCGAGTCTTCGGGCTCGTGGGTGACGGTGCGAGTCTCGGGTTATCGGGCCTTCCCGGTAATCAGATTCTCGGGTCGTTACAGCTGGTATCAGAGCGCGGTTGTGGAATTACATGAGAATCATAGGTAATTGTAGTGGTCCACTAGTCCACAACGATGATGTACAGGTGACGCTGGCATTGGGCACCGCGCGTTTTCTTTTCTGACATTGCCGTTTCCGTGTTTTTCTATCTTTTGCTTCAGGAGCGAGTATGGCGCCGAGGAGGAGTTCTCGCTCTCAGCAGGGGCAGTCGGCTGGAGGTCAGGAGATCCAGTAGGGGGTCCAGAGGGACCAGGAGGAGCATAGCAGAGTTCCGAGAGCTACCGAGGCCGCGGATGCTGCGAGATCTCCAGGGGCCGAGGATTTTCTCCGAGGCATGTACCATCTCATGTCTCAGTAGTTTGGCGGAGAGGCTGCTGAGGGCTCGTCAGTCAGGGGTGGGCCGGGCCGAGCGGTGAGAGACTTCATGTAGTTTCATCCACCTTACTTTAGCGGCCAGGCAGACCCTGATGCGGCTCGTGATTGGCTCGATGAGATAGAGAGGGTGTTCAGTTCTGCGAAGAGTACTGCAGAGGACAGAGTGGTGTTGGCCTACAACCAGTTGCAGGGTACGGCTCGGAGGTGGTGGTCTTCCGAGTGGAAGACGTCCTTTTAGCTTCGTCCACTTGAGCAGGTCGAGTGGGGTGACTTTGTCAGTGCTTTCGAGCGTACGTACTGTCCAGACATCGTTGCTACGCAGCGGATGCGGGAGTTTCTGGAGCTGGTGCAGGGTGACATGTCCGTGTTGCAGTATAGGGCCCGATTTGTTGAGCTGGGTCGGTACACACCTCACATCATGGAGCATGAGAGGGTGAGGACCGCGCAGTTTGTGCAGGGCTTGAGGTTGGAGCTGAGGCACCATTTGATCGCGAACGGGGCCACTGATCTAGAGACAGCGTCTCGTGTTGCGATTTCCTTGGAGATGGATATGCAGAGGACTCGAGAACCGATCAGCCAGGGGCCGTCTTTGTCAGGTCGCAGCCAGCAGTCGGCTACCCAGCAGCAGGGTTTCTTCCAGCATGCGTCGGGCGGTTCAGGAGTACCGGCATCGGCAGCTTCGGTGACAGGATCTGCGTCCTTTGGCTCGAAGGTCAAGAAGTTCCTCTCGAGGAATTTCCGCAAGAAGAAGTCCAAGGATCAGGGGCAGGCTTCGTCGGGCAGTGTACATCAGCCGATTCCTTTTCAACGTCAGGGATCGGTGGGTGGATCACGAGGACCTTGTCCACGGTGTGGTGGTACCCACCCAGGCAGGCAGTGCACGGCGCCGATTATCTGTTTTCGGTGTGACCAGCCAGGGCACATGGCGCGTGACTGTCCTCAGAGACCGCCGCAGCAGCAGTTTCCTCAGCAGCAGCAGGTTCCCCAGCAGTAGAGGTAGCAGCAGCAGCAGCAGGGACAGTATCCGCCGCTACCCAGGTCAGCTAGCGTGGGAGGCAGGCAGAGGGCTCGGGGTCAGATCACGCACTTGACCAGGGCAGAGGCAGTGGCGTCGCAGCTCGTGGAAGGTACCGTTCAGATTTTGGGTTGTGCGGCTCGGGTTTTGTTCGATTCTGGCACATCTCATTCGTTTATTTCGGAGGATTTCGCGTCGAGCGTCGAGGAGCCGGTGACCCAGTTGTCCTGTGATTTGGCAGTGGAGTTGCCTTCGGGTGACTTTATGGTCACTCCGTATTGCTTCGACCAGGTTCCGGTGTGGATCGATGGGCGGAGTATGCCAGGCAGGTTGTATGCGTTGCAGCTCCGGGATTACGACGTGATTCTAGGCATGGATTGGCTCGAGACTCATGGAGCGGTGGTGGATTGTGGAATGAAGAGGGTCTACTTCCAGCATCCGAGCAAGAGGACCTTCTATTTCCAAGGTATTCGTTCCACCTCTTCTCGATTCCTTATCTCTGCTATTCGAGCCCGTCGATTGTTTGATTCAGGTTGTCAGGATTTTCTCGCGTCCGTGGTTGTGTCGGACCGCATGGAGCCAGATGTCGAGGACATTGCGGTGGTGTACGAGTTTTCCGATGTTTTTCCTGAGGAGTTGCCTGGATTATCTCCCCAGCGGGAGATCGATTTCGTGATCGAGGTTGTGCCTGGTACGGGACCTTTGGCGAAGGCTCCCTACCGTATGGCCCCCGCTGAGTTGAGGGAGTTGAGGGCGCAGTTGCAGGAGCTGTTGGCCAAGGGGTATATTCGTCCTAGCTTTTCCCCTTGGGGTGTCCCGTGTTGTTCGTGAAGAAGAAGGACGGTAGTCTGCGGCTATGCATTGACTATCGGCAGCTGAATGAAGTGACCATTAAGAATAAGTATCCGTTGCCGCGGATTGATGATTTGTTCGACCAGCTGCAGTCTGCGCGAGTGTTCTCGCGAATTGATTTACGGTCCGGTTACTATCAGCTGAGGATTCGTGAGTCCGATGTGAAGAAGACTGCATTCAGTTCGAAGTACGGGCATTATGAGTTTCTGGTGATGCCGTTCGGGCTCACCAATGCCCCTGCAGCTTTCATGGACTTGATGCAGAGGGTGTTTCATCCGTATTTGGACCAGTTCCTGGTCATCTTCGTGGATGACATCCTTGTTTATTCGCATTCTGCTGAGGAGCATGCGTACCATTTGGGTGTGGTGTTGCAGACATTGCGAGATCACCAGTTGTATGCGAAGCTCAGCAAGTGCGAGTTTTGGCTCAGCGAGGTGCACTTTCTGGGGCATGTGATTTCTGGTGATGACATTTCCGTGGACCCCGCCAAGGTCGAGACAGTAATGTAGTGGCCGAGGCCGAGGTCGGTGACGGAGATCCGGAGTTTCTTGGGGCTTGCGGGTTATTATCGTCGATTTATCCAGGATTTTTCTCGCATTGCGACCCCGATGACGAGGCTCACGCGGAAGGATGTGCCTTTCGTTTGGTCCGAGGAGTGTGAGCAGAGCTTCAGGGAACTAAAGAGATTGCTCACCTTGGCTCCGGTGTTGGTTTTGCCTTCTGGATCGGGAGATTTCGTGGTGTGTACAGATGCTTCCGGCGTTACATTGGGTGCTGTTCTGATGCAGCATGGTAGAGTGGTGGCTTATACATCTCGGCAGCTAAAGCCCCATGAGGAGAACTACCCTATCCATGACCTTGAATTGGCGGCGGTGATCTTCGCGCTGAAGATCTGGAGGCATTATCTGTACGGCGAGAAGTTCGAGGTGTTCACTGACCATCAGAGTTTGAGGTATGTGTTCTCGCAGAGAGATCTGAACCTCAGACAAAGGCGTTTGATGGAGTTCATGAAGGACTATGACTTCACCCTGTCTTATCAGCCGGGCAGGATGAATGTCGTCGCCGATGCCTTGAGTCGGAAGGTGGCGGCCAGTACCTTGATGCTGAGGAAGTGGAGGCTCTGGGAACAGGTGCCCGAAGTATCTTTCAGGCTCAAGATTCCCCAGGAGCCAGGGTTGGCAGTGCTTGCGAGTCTGACTGTCACTCCTGCTATCCGTCGTCAGGTGACAGAGGCTCAGCATGCGGATCCTGAGTTGCCCCGGATTCTTGCGATGGCTGACGTAGAGCTCGAC